>JAFBJS010008808.1:274465-286616 GCA_016785265.1 Paraplagusia blochii
TGGTCTCTCCACCGTCCCTCCACCTTAGCTGACTCTCTTCTATCTCAGATCACTCCTGACTCTTTTCTCCAGTTGCTCCATCCTGACTCCACCTTATTCTTCTCCTCAGTCTCCTCCACAGTCTCCACTGCTCTGAACAGTTGGTCCTCAGTTCACTGTCAGCTGTGAAGGTCCGTTTTTTCAGAACCAGTCCGTTCAGACACTCGTTGATTTTTACTCATTTTTGTTGATAACTTCTGCAGATTCTAAAGCAAAAACCAATCTGTCCTCAGAAAATGGACTGTAGTCTCCACCCTCTGACCTCAAGAAGAACCTACAGGTTCTACCAAACAGGCGACCGAGTCCAAACTGAGGATCTGGACCAGCGGCGGCAGCAGCAGGACTCATATTATATTCCTGCTGCTAAATCCTCCACAACTCGCCTCCAAATCCTCCGCGTGGAGCAGTTAATCTCCAGAGAAGGGTGGAGCAGGTGTCCCACTGTTTGTAATGGAATTGCTGCCTGATTTAAGTGATGACATCGAAGACCATCGGGTCCTGATGTAGTCGATGAGACTCGGAAGAGAAGCTGCAACAACAAACAGAAACTTTATCACAAAAGAAAGATGGTAAACGTCTTCACTCTGAAGTGATTTCTCCATCATCTGGTGGTTGGTGTTTGTGGGCGATGGGACGGAGTCGAGTTTTCTCTGAAACAGTGATCGGAGGAGGATAATTGGAAAAAGACAAAGTGGTAGAAAAGCTGGCAGCAGCAGTGACTGATGGGAAAACCAATCAGAAGACAAGTGCGATAAGGTGTGTTTATCTGTGTGTGGAAAATAAATGATCATCAGTGGAACTGATAGCCTGCCTGTCCAGGCAGAAAGGCCTGGGTTCGATTCCCAGAGCAGTAACACAGAGAAACCCCAGCAGCAGCAGCAGGAAACTCCGAGTCCAGACAGAACCTGGCGTGATCTTCAAACAGACTCTTCCACCTCTGTCTGTAGATCATCTCCACAGACTCTTCACACTCGGGTGCAAGTCGTTAGCATGAGCAGAAAAAAAGGTGTGAATTGGTGTAAAACGGCCTCTAGGGGGAAGTCAGGGCCAGTTTGCAATCATCTAATAAGAGCCGCTCAGAACCTTGATCCCAATCACACCTGGGTGTTAAACCCCTGGTTCACTGGACCGCTGGGGGGACGGAACAACAACTTCAAAGAGACAGAATCACATTAAAAAGGTGGAGCAACCACTGCTGTACAGGCCTGCAATACACATACTGTATATACTCACACGCTTTGTGTGTATAAATGTGTATATATTTTTCCATGCATGTTAATTTTATATACATAAATGTGTATATATATATATACATATGTTTGTATATGTATATATGCGTGTATGAATATATATACATATATATCTATATACACTCACACAAAATGTGTTTATATATGTGTGTATGAATATAGTGCATATACATATATTCATATATACGTATATATATGTACATACATATACACATATATGTATATATGCACTATATACATACACACATAAACAAATTTTGTGAGTGTATATAGATATATATATATATAAATACCCACATATATACATATATGTATATACACATATATGTCTTGTATATGTATACACACACGCTAAATTTGTGTATATATGTATGTATACAGCGCATACACATATATTCATACTTGCACATATACAAATATTAAGCATATACTGTATGTATTTATATGCATGACTACGCTATTCATTAATTCCCTGAATAACATGCCATGTATGTATATATGTATATATATATATATATTTATATATATAAAAAAATATATATATACAAACATGTATGCATACATATATAGATAGATATGCATATATGTATAAATATGGATGTAATCCATTCTGGTCGACTTCACTTCATCTGTTCATCTCACAAACACACACACACACACACAGAAGCTGCATCATCATCATCCTCATCATCTTCTACAGTATCAGCTGAAAGTGTGAACTGAACAACGACGCAGCAAATTGTTCAGTCAAGATTCTGCAGAGTTCAGTAGAAATGAAAAACTACACGAGACCTCGGAGAACTGGGAACGTTCTGTTTTTCCTACATAATGCAAATTGGAATAATGTGAAGTGTAGACGTGGAGTTGACCACACACACACACACACTGTCTCACACACTGTCTCTCACACTCTGTCTCTCACACACACACACACATCCGAGTGTCACTGAGTCACAGTCACAGGTCAGTATATGTTTTTAATTATATTATATTAAGCAAAAATGGATTTGAAGAAACACTTCTGGGTCATTTCATCTTATTAACAACATGATGTGCAATTGAAAAAAAAATATTCTGATAAAAAAAGCTTTAAATAATTAACACAAGAACAAAACATTAATAAAAAAAATTAATTGAAAAAAAAAAAAAGAACTTGTGAAATAAAGTCCAAAATTCCAGATTGGCCTGAGTTGAGTCCCTTATAAACCTGCATGTCATGAGAAAACACTTGGTCCAGGAACCTCTGGTCCAGGAACCTCTGGTCCAGGAACCTCTGGTCCAGGAACCTCTGGTCCAGGCAGTCTTCGCTGGATTCAAGGGACCAGCAGGATGAAGCCGTCTTTACTCTTCTTGAAGTCGGCTGCTGTCTGTCCAGCTCTGGTCTCCACGGTTACACTCTTGGGTTTCCCGCGCATGTGGAGCTGCAGGGCTGAACGACAGACCTTCACAGGGAACGGGACTTTTCTAACCCTGGAAGACAAAAGATATTTCTGTAAGAAATTACTTTAAAGTACCTTTTTTTTTGTGAGCGTAAAATATAATTTTTTTTTTGCAAAATCTGCATTCTGATCATAAAAACGAGGCTCAGGTGTTGCCCCTGCTTCCTGGGACTGTCCCTAGGCTCCAGCGCCTCCTGCTGACAGCTGGGATGAAGAAGAATAGCATCCCTGCTGCCGACTCACTGCACCGTCAGCTGAAGATGATCCGGAGCGAAGTTGCTGCGTCCTCTCAGCCCCTGGGGGACACTGCAGTCTCAGCCTGACCACCGTGACCCTGACGCTCCGTCGAACACAAGCCTCGACACGTGTCTGGGTCTGCGCTACAGCAGCACCAACAGTCTCCACCTTCACAGTCGGACAAAGTCCCAAGAGAAACTGCTCTTGGACTCCACTTCCATTCTTGGCGAAGCCTGGAAAAACTCAGAGGAGGTGGAGGTTGAACCCAGCGCAGGCAACTCAGAAGAGGAAAAACTATATTCTCCATCCATTTAATTTTCCCAGGGATGGAGGTCTCCACCCAAATCATGCTGCACCATCAGACCATCCTCATCCTGGATGTGAACCCCGAAGTTTTAAACCAGTCTCCATGACACAATTAACCCAGTATTAAAAGTTTATTCTGCCCCCTGCTGGAGAATGTGACCGTTCTCCGTCAGGTGCCACCCTTTTGTTTCCAAACACCGGTTGGTGACCATTTGGTTCCTGGTCAAAACTCAACCCCCGTTGAAACCAGCTGTCCTGCTGACACCAGGGCGGCGGCAAAACTCTGACACAAAAACCCACTGACCCCTGCTGGCCTTGAGACGTATGCGAGACATCGATCTCACAGTCGGCGATTACAGACGAAACACGACACCGCTAGGCATGTTGGGAAAAGCCTGCGGCTGTGCCCAGGGGGGAGGATGTGTGTCGGGGAAACGAGTGGAGGAAACCTGGAGGACCAGAGAGGGAACGTCAGCTTCAGTCACGTGGATTCAGCTCCAACTCAGAGCTGAAGTCGTCAGTTGTTTCCATCTGACGTGGTTGAACCGACATGGAGGTTCCTCTGATGACAGGGTGGAGGAACCTGACATCAGAACGAAGCTGCTGCATCAGAAGGTCAACTAAAGTAACAAAGTCACTCTGAGAAGTTTGCATCGTAAGGATATAGATTAGGCATGGGGCAAACTAAGGCCCGGGGGCCAGATGCAGTCCACTGAGCTTGTCAATGTGGCCCGCCAACCTTGTCCAAATGAAATAATTTATTTATATTGTCAGAAAACTTCTGTCTTTTCCTTACAATAATGCATTTCCCCAGTAGATGATAATAAAGGGTATTAGAAATGTAGTAAATTTTGTTTATACAAGAGTGATACATCTTTCTTCTCTTACACTGTCCCCACTTGGACCATTTGTGGCCCACGTGTCAAATAGTTTGCTGGTGCTTGACATGGATCAATTCTACCGTTAATAGTTTAATTAGTTCTAGAAATAAGAAATTCTTGTGCTAACAGCAGATCTGCTGCCCCCTGTAGGTGCAAAGTATGTGTGAAACAAACCCACATGGGCTCTGAGTCCAGTTGAGTCCCATTCTTTAAAAAGTGAATCTATATCAATGACTCGAGAACGGCGGCCTACGTCAACCAGCCTCCGCCTCCACCCAGATCCCTGTTTCTTCTTGTTTGTTGTAGATTGGTGTCTAACAGTCTGTCTGTCTGTCCTCTACCCACCCGTCTTCACACTGCAGACCAGTAACTCACGGCTGCAGAGACTGAACTGCAGACAGAACCAGGCCAGAGCAGCAGCTCCTGGACCTGGTCCTGGTCCCGGTCCCCCTAACACTCACCCGTCCACCTGGACTGACAACTTCCTTGTTCTGTCCCCCGCCTTCCTCTCTGTCACCTCACTTTGATCCAACGCTCAACTAATCTGATGTGAAAGAAATCAGTGCCTGGAGTGTCTGCTGATGCTGATGCTGCTGATGCTGCTGATGCTGATGCTGATGCTGATGCTGATGCTGATGCTGATGCTGCTGATGCTGCCTGGACGCAAATCTGAACGCCACGCCCCATCAACAATACTATTTGTGGGGAAATCACATCAACACCAGGATTGAGAAGAAGTCGCTCCAAGGGAACAGAGGAAATAATCATGTTGGAAAACAGAGTGACAACAGCAACAGCAGCAGCAGCAGCAGCAGCAGCAGCAACAGCAGCAACAGCAGCAACAGCAGCAACAGCAGCAGCAACAATCGTCCCCTCATTCTAAATTCTCTTTGATGTCCCTGCTTTGTTGCAGCTGGAGAACAGACGTTCTTCTCTCCTGTTCTCTTCTCAATGTAGTAGAAGAGGAGACCCGTCCTCCTGGAGGTGAAGGACATCATCTTAACTAGACAGAAGTCACACAAAGTCAAAAAGTTAATGGCCGATTGTCCTAGAGTCCTGATTGGACACGGTCACATGGGAAAAAAAAAATATTTTCTGTTTTCTTCAATTCCTGGTTCCACCAACACGGCAATTTCTAATGGACAGAAATGAAGACATTTTCCATGTTTTTCACCAAATCACTTCAGTTGCTCTCATGCGTTTATTGTTGGAGCGACATTTTCTACGTTTCTCTTCAACGTTTTTGCTTTAATTTTCTTCACACCTTCGACAGTCACTCAGCAGGAGTACGAGAGACGGACGTCAGCGTCAGAGCGGCGACGTCAGCCTGAGGTTTTTTAACCGTGACTCACGGATCTGACTGTAGTGAGGGCCCACAGCGCCCCCTCTCTGCCTTCCCACCTGTCTTTTTTCCACCATCTTGACAGCCCCATGTCAATACCACCCGCCAATTTAACAACCTCCGCCCGTGGAAATTAGCACTTTGCTGCTGCCTGGCAACTACTACTGTGGCAACATCAGCATCATCTGAAGGCAGGAGCCAAGTGTGCTGAGGCCACTGAGGTCTTTGGGTGAGAAGTTGTGGGAAAAGATTGCTTTTCCATTATGGTGCTGATCATCATCATCATCATTATCAGAGATGGGCTCCTCAGGGGGCATTCTGGGAAAACTTAGTCATACAGTAGCAGTAGGAAGGCACCAGGTCGGGGTTTTTATTTTTAACGCTTGAAAAAAGTGTTGATGACACATTGTCACGTCTGAATCATGGATGAAAAGTGGAAATGTTACTGCATGACTTTTGTCTTAACTCACACAACTGTCAAAAATTAGGACCCTGTTCAGGACCCCTGAGGAGTTCCACTCCAGCTCCTGTTGGCTGAGCAACAACATGTGTCCTTCTCGCATCAAAACATATTTTTCTCCAATTATCAACTCGCGGTGCAAAGCTCAGCACCAGTGCCCCACGGTGGTGAGGAGGAATTCATTAGCTGCACTCGGAGGTCGTTCCAGAGGCAGCGCACGTGTGTGGTTCTCCTCGAAAAAGGGCTCCTTTTGACGGGGGTCGTGGGACAACGCTGGAGCAGGATGTGATTGACAGTCTGAGACTGGAGCTGGGACCCAGGGGGGCCACGGGCCACAGCTTTGATGGGAAGGAGCCCAGTGTGACACAGACACAGAAACAGTTAATTAGACAGAAACTATGTCAATGATCAGGGCAGAAATGAACTGAGGAAATATGTTGAAGTGATTGTCGGGAATTCCTCCTCGTAGCTCTTTTCTAATCAATTGTTGCCACATCTTTGGTCAGAGCTACAGACCTTCTGGGCTGATCTTTACTCCCTTCATTTCAATGTCCTTTTATCTTTTTACCAACACGTCCAATGATCTCATTTTCTCTTCCTTTTCAGCCTAATTTCATCTGAATTGGTTTTATAATAAACAGACGAAGGTCATCAAACTGTGGACGTCATCCGTTCTCTTTCTGCCAAACTTTAGTTAATTTCATTATGGGCTGTAATTTGATTATTAAGCTGCAGATCTGTGACATCCTGTTTAAAAAAAAGGGAAAAAAAGCAAAAAGAGACTAAAAATGAAGGAAAAATTCCATCTATACGTTTCCTATTAAGGCGTTTATGACATGAGATGTGTTTTGGTGTCCGGTCTCCACAGGTTGAAGGACGTCTGCATGATAACGTGACACGGTAACAAGCAGGAGATGATGATGATTCCAACACAACACTGAGTCGACTTGTGATGATGATCACATGGTTGTTTATTGACCGTTACAGAAACAGTCAGTATAATGAGCCGGCAGCTAAAACACCATCTGGAGACACTACAGTATTTTATTGGCCACTTCCGCTCCTTAAGACCCGTCCCTCTGAATGGACGTCTTTGTTATCTGTCCAAACGTTGCATCTCAGGAGACACAGAAGCTGCTGTTGTCGCCGCGTGGCCCTGTTTACGTGCAGCACAGAACTCATCAAGTGATTAGTAACAAAACATCTTCCAGTTTGTCCAGCTACGGTTTTAGATTCATGACATCACTGATCTGGAGAAATCACAGTTCACTCACAGATTAACATGAATCCAACATGGAGGCTTCACTGCTTTAATAGATTAGTTGCAAATCTGAAGATAAAAATAATCCAGGGAGATGAAATCTGATGCATTTTATGACAGGGAGAACGTGCCATTAAATACATTTATATGGGCTGCAAATGGCCCCCAAGCCAGAGTTTGGATGGAGCGTTAGAGCAGTGCTTCTCAAATAATGGGGCGGGGCCCCCTGGGGGGCCTGGTGCGATGCTGAAGGGGGCGTGTGCGACCCTAAGGAACATGCTTTTTACTACAATAAAGTGTAATTGCACATCCACTCCAGTAGTTGGCAGTGGCGCTGTCGTTGCCCATTGTGTGCAGCGAGTTGAACTATATCTCTTTCTTTTTGTTTCTTTATGTTAACAAGGATACGATGTTATGCAGAGGTGTAGCTACAACTGTTTTATAGAAAAATTATATTATTTATATTTGCGGCGGAGAGTGAGGGGTAAAGAGGGGGGAAATTGTTTTCTTCTTGCTGGGGGGGCCGTAAAAAAAAATAATTGAGAAGCACTGGCTTAGAGGCTTAAATGTTTAAGTGTGCTCTTTGTTTTTTTTTTTAGAATCCAAACATTTTTAATCTAATCTGTGATATTTTTTGTATTTTTAAATTAGAAAAATGTCTCTTCCTGGGACTTTTTCTTTTATTTTTATGTTTCTAAACATTTAAATCGAGTTGACAATTCAGGGATTTTCACTCTCCTGATGTAACTTTTTTTTTCTGACAGATTTGTCTCTGGTTTGTGGGCTGAGGTTGAATTATTAATACTCCAGAGTCAGTGGTCACACAGACCATTCTAAGAGGTCTGTTGATCCAGACGCGCTGCGAATCAACAGACAGATTCAGGTTGGACGCTGTGGTTTAATGGGAATCAAAGAACCACGTGAACCCAGCAGCAGCAGCAGCAGCAGCAGCAGCAGCAGCAGCAGCAGCAATAGCCTTTCAGGAAATAGAAGTAAATAGGTCAGGTCTTCCACAAACACAACAGACTGTAGGTCCACCACAGGTTCAAAGCCGTTTCTATGGTTACAGGTCATCAGATCAAAAACCATCAATACAACATCACCACCAGTTCTGGTTCTTCAGACGCAAAAGAGGAAACAGATAAAGATGGATGTCCAGCTGCTGCTGTGGACAGCAGGACAGTCAGCCACACATCGAGGACAGCCACTCAGGGACGACAAAAAGAGGTAGGAAGGAGAAGAAGGAGGAGGAGGGAGGAAGGAGGGAAGGATATTTCAGGCCGTGGATGACGACTTTCACGACCTAAAAAGTGAATTTAGAACACAGGCGGAGCGCACTCACCCCGACCTCCAACCACAGACAAACTGTTGATGTCCAACAAGGTTGAACTGAAAAGTTCTGTGTGTGTTGAGACTTCATTAAAACCACATCAGGAGGCTGCACCAACATATGTTTGGAGGTTAATTAAATCAAACCTCTTTTTCCAGAGGTGGGGGGACTGGGGGGGTGACCCAGATGATGGGATGAGATTCATGCAGGTATTTGAAGATGAGATGGAGGAAATATCTGGGAGAGGAAGTCGAGCATGAGCAGAAAAATGGTCAAAGACGGAAAGAAACTCAACGTTCTCCAGGTCAGATGAAAAAGTCCTACATAAAAGCTTCAGAAATGGACAAATGAATCACCTCCTCACTCTCCTGAGGTGACGCACGTCAGACCCTGAGTGCTGCCTTCACTGCCTCAGCAGATGGTCCATCAGAACCTACGCACGCACGCACGCACGCACGCACGCACGCACGCACGCACGCACGCACGCACGCACGCACACAGTTGTTCAGATTCAGGAAAAGGACGTAAACACATACGAGGTCGATGAGACGTACGTGCGATGACAGGAAAAACAGACAGAGTGTTAGAAGCCGGACGTGTTCTGCCAGGAAACCAGAGACTGGGGTGACAGTGACAGTGACGCTGGATTCAAACCTCCACCTCAGCTACAACAGTTGTCTTCATCCACCCGCTTACAATTTTAGCCCGTTTAGATGAAAACAACACTGATGCACTGGCAGGAAGTGAAGAAAAAAAAGACCTTCTCTGAGTTCCTTTTTTTATTTTCATAATTATGTGCAGGATATGATGTTTGTGCAAAGAAAAATTCAGTGCATTTAATAAATATATTTTTTTTAACCCAATTAAGAAAATTTGATATTTTTTGTGAATCGATCTGTCAGAAATATTAACAAATACCAACTAAAATCAGACGACAAAAAAGCTTTTTTTGGAATAGAATCTTATGCAGGATCCAGCCCCCTGTTGGCTAAGAGTGGTACTGTCGTTTCCAGTGCAGCAAACAAACTGAGCCTGGAACTTTTCTCTTAGTGGTTGTTGGTCCTAACACTGTACCACACTAAGCCCCGGGAGCCCTATATTTGCATACAGACTATACAAATACACTAGATAGGAAGTTAGTACTCAATTGACCCTCATTGAAATCATTCACGTGTTTGGCCACTAGGGGCCGTACTGCAGTGTCAGGGTTGAGTTAAAAGTGTGTGACTGATCTGGGATCTTCCTACAAGGAGTGTGTTTGTTGAGGAGCTCAGCTCAGCCCCCAGACATAGTCTGCTGTGTCTCCCAGAAATAAGTCACTGGGGGGGGAGTTAGGAGCCTCCACCCGCCCCACTGCGTTCAGCGCAGATGGTGTCACAAAGACGGGCGGAGAGCGGAAACTGGCTCCTGATGATCCACGCTGCTGCGTGACGTCCGACACACACAAACACACACACTCACAGGGCTGATATACGCAGCTGCTGCACCCCACCACCCTCCTACCCCACCACCACCACCTCCCTGACCACCACCCCCTGTACACAGCCCCTAGACTCAACATAAAGAAACCAAGAGGCAAAAACACCAACCAAGAGTCCAGCAGTTGTAAAATCGTGTGAAGCCTCATCAATGACCAAGAAGCCAATAACTCATAACATAGAACAACACCAGGAATGGGCAAACTACGGCTCAGGGACTCGAGGAGGTCCGAAAATTTTTTATTCCGGACTACCAAACTGTTTAAATACTGTTTGGTAGTACAGTCTGTTGTGTTAATAAAAACTGTTTAAATATTGAATAAAAACAATGTTTTTAGCCTCTTTGAGACCATCTATAGGTGGAATGCTGGCTTTGCCGGGAAAAGGTAGGAAGATAACAATGATATAAATTACAAGTAAAATTTGGACAAGTAGAGTGGGCCGGAATTAAACACCAAACAGGCCGCATCCAGCCCCCAGGCCTTAGTTTGACTAGGTCTGATCCAGACTAAAGTAATTTGGGGAGATTAGGATTAGCAGGTGAATGGAAAGGTTTACAGGACAGTTGTGAGACCAGCCATGATGGATGGATTAGAGACACTAGGAATAGACAGAAGACAGGAGACAGAGCTGGAGGTGGAGGTGGAACGAGAGAGCAGAGTGGGTGGATCTGAGTCAGATTTGTAAACGTCGACGACACAAAACGGGTTGAGGTTCATGAATGTGATAAATGTCACCTCCACTGATTCACTTCACGGAGCTCATTCACAGCAGCGACGACAACGACAGCGATGACAGTGATAAATGTCACGGTTATGATTGGTTAATAGACCAGGTCTTCACTGAGCAGAAGACAGAGTCCAAGACTCAGACTGTCTGTTCCTGTGACACTAATGAAGTCACATGATGTCACCACTTAACACAGAAGAAGAAAAAAAACTTTCTGCCCAGATACGACACATTGGGCTTTTAATCCTGCTCCCCAGAGTTTTCCAGATTAAAATAATAATTTGACTCAACCCTGTGTCAAATTATGAGACCCAATGATTTTTCAGAACAACAACGCAAATTTGGAGTATTTAGCTGTAAAAAAAAATATTAATAAAACAATTTTTTGGGGGTGTTATTTTTTTTTTTAAACCAGTTGCAGACCAGATAGAGAGTCCAGCAACCCAGAACTGGGCCACGAGCCCCCCGTTGATACACACTGACATAGAGAATGGCGAGTATAAACTTTAAGGTGGTTAAAATCCAACTTTGACCATTCTGACCAGCACATGAGCAGCTCCAGGATATTTTAGGGCTGTATTTTGAAGGTGAGGTCTGTAGTTCTGTTGGTATTTACCGTTTGAAATGGTCCACCAGCGCCCCCACTAGCTCCCCGAGTCGATCCTGGTTGGGACACAGCGATACAGAGGACAGGGGGAGATGGACATTGTTGATACAAACAGAAGAATTCCATCAACTGAGCTCCAGTCCACCACTGACAAGACCTGGATCATGGACACCTCTGCAGGCCGTCCCTGACGACAACACGCTCACTAACTCACTAACCACCACCACGTTTCCAGGTCGTGCCATTCATGAGCGGTGACGACGGCGGTGACGACGGCGGCGGCGAGAGAGCAGAGTGAGTGGATCTGAGTCAGATTTGTAAACGTCGACGACACAAACCGGGTTGAGGTTCATGAATGTGATAAATGTCACCTCCACTGATTCACTTCACGGAGCTCATTCACAGCAGCGACGACGACGACAGCGATGACAGTGATAAATGTCACGGTTATGATTGGTTAATAGACCAGGTCTTCGCTGAGCAGAAGACAGAGTCCAAGACTCAGACTGTCTGTTCCTGTGACACTAACGAAGTCACATGATGTCACCACTTAACACAGAGGAAGAAAAAAAAACTTTCTGCCTAGATACGGCTTTTAATCCTGCTCGCCAGAGTTTTCCAGATTAAAATAATATTTTGACTCAGTCCTGTGTCAGTTTTAGACCCAACAGTCAAATTATTTTGCTACATCTGCTATTTGTATTAATGACTTGATGGAAAATTTGAAGTATTTAGCTGTAAAAAAAAAAGACTTTTTGGGTGTTTTTTTTTTTTTTTTTTTTTAAAACAGTT
>JAFBJS010008808.1:286635-301635 GCA_016785265.1 Paraplagusia blochii
TTAGCTGTAAAAAAAAAAGACTTTTTGGGTGTTTTTTTTTTTTTTTTTTTTTAAACCAGTTGCAGGCCAGATTAGAGATTCCGGCAACCCAGATCTGGTCCACGAGGCCCCGGTTGATAAACACTGACATAGGGAATGGCGAGTATAAACTTTAAGGTGGTTAAAATCCAACTTTGACCATTCTGACCAGCACATGAGCAGCTCCAGGATATTTTAGGGCTGTATTTTGAAGGTGAGGTCTGTAGTTCTGTTGGTATTTACCGTTTGAAATGGTCCACCAGCGCCCCCACTAGCTCCCCGAGTCGATCCTGGTTGGGACACAGCTGACCTCGCTGCAGGCACAGCAGGACGTCATCCTGAGAGGAGGTGTGTAGCGCCACCAGCTGGTCGACTCCGTTGGTTAGACTCAATCCAGTAAACTATGGGCGGAAAAATTAAATTTTAATGAATGATTTTTTTTAATTAAAAAACAATATTTTCACAACTCATGTTTTATTTAGCAAATTTTCAACTATTTTTACCTAATTTTGTTGAAAAGTTTCCCTTTTGGCACATCTGTAATTTCATATCTTCCATTAGGTTCACAATTGATTGTTACAAATGATTATTATTACGCCTTTAACTAATTTACCTGTAACTGAAATATAAAAACTAATGGAACGTTTTTTTATTTTTCCATAATTGTCTTTTTTCTGTGAATCAACGCAACCTTAACCCTTGGTAGCAGCCTGGAGACGTTCAAGCATCCATACAGTTGTTCCAGTGAAAATTCATTTGTCTGAAAAGGTCAGGGATTATCACGTCATTGTACAGTTTACTGTATAAAACCTCTGAACCTCACACAGTGGAGCCGTTCTATTCTGGATCAAATCATGTGAATGAAGTCAGAGGATTAGTTCTGTTCCCTGTGTGTAGGATGAAGGGGCGGGGCGGGGTCTGCCGATGGTACACGTGAGTTACGGTGAAGAGGAGAATCAGCAAATGTGACCCGTTTGGAATCAGGTGTGGAATCAATGTGAAGGAGGTGAAAGGAGGAGGAGTCAAACCTCTGACCAACCATCACGTTCCACCTGACACAAGTTCATCCAGCAACAAGGCATATACAGTATTTTTAACCCATCTTTCAGAATAAAGGTGAAGTCCATCATCCAATTAAAGGTGAGGAGGAGAGAAGATGATCTTGGTTAGTGCAGCACGTTGCGGTGTCTTGGTGGTTGTGAGTTTGTCTCCTACCTGGTAGCTCCATCTCTAGGATCATTCTTCTACCAATGTATCCACTGTCCCTCCTCTGAACATGTCCAAACAATCTCAATCTGTCTTCTCTAGCTTTCTCCAAACCTTCCTGTCCCTCTAATCACCTCATTCCTGATCCTGTCCATCCTTGTCTCTCCTAAAGAGAATCTCAGCATCTTTAACTCCTCCACCTCCAGCTCTGTCTTCTGTCTATTTCTAGTGTCTCTAATCCGTCCATCATGGCTGGTCTCACCACCGTCCTGTAAACCTCTCCCTTCACCTTAGCTGACTCTCTTCTTCTCTTCTTTCTGCCACAGTTTCCCCCCAAACTAAAAAAACAGACATTGTGTTGTTGGATTATCTGACATCCCTAGTCCTCACTTGCTGGACACCTCCCAGACCAACCCAGCTGGAGACGTCTTCCAGACAGTCCTATAATGAAAAGTCATGTCTACATTTCTGTTCTGAGAAGGACGAGGTTCTCCTCTCTCCAGCTATCTTTATCTCCACCTCTGCTCCATAATGATGGAGCTCAGCCTCATGGCCAGAGTTCAACTTTTTCTTCCTCCTTCTCTAGAGGTTCAGAGCTCCTGCTGTGCTGACTCACAGCGCTGGTCACTGCTCAGATTATTTTGTTCTTTCTTCATCAAAACTATGAAGCCGTGTCAGGTGTTGACCTGGGAGGGTCATCTTATATAAACCTGTATCCTCTCGTCTTCTCTCTGGTTCTCCTGAGATCTTTGATCCACTTCCTCAGATGAGGGGCATTAAACAGTGACACAGTTTCTTCTGGTGGAAGAATAGCTGAGGTTTCACTCATGGTCTGGACTGATGCACGACTGCAGCATCATGCGTTCGGCTGATAAAATCTTTAAATACAGTAAGATAAAAAAAAAATGTTTCATTGTCGATTATAGAAAATAAATTTTCCAAAAGATATTTCATATCTTTTTTTGTTTCCTGAACTTTGACAAATGGACCAGTTTGAGTGATTTGATGTCATGCTAAACCATTAGCGCCACCTGTCTGCAGACACCATGTCATTGTAGGATACACAATGAAGTCTTAAGGAGGTATTTTAAAGGTTTTTGTTCCCTATATTTTATAAGCAAATCAGTTTAAATATAAGATGTAGGAAGGGTCTGGGTTCAATTCCTAGGGGAACAACCCACTTGGCACCTGCAGGGGGCAGCCTGTGGCAGTCCAT
Organism: Paraplagusia blochii; assembly: GCA_016785265.1. Lineage (NCBI taxonomy): Eukaryota > Metazoa > Chordata > Actinopteri > Pleuronectiformes > Cynoglossidae > Paraplagusia > Paraplagusia blochii. Next base: position 289,076 of record JAFBJS010008808.1, read on the forward strand.
GTGTCCAACAAATGGAGCTTTAATGGAACCAGGAATTAAAATGAAGCAGAAATTGAAGAAAACAGCACAGGGGTAGAATCATTTTTCCCATGACTGTGGATATAAATATATGATATTTACACAATAAAAGACACTGAAGAGTACCTTATACTCTGGATAATACGTTACCTACTTTTTTTCTGATGGGAAATAAAAATAAAAATCAGGTTAATTACCGTATTTTCACGACCATAAGGCTCACCGTACAAAAAGGCTCAGTCTCAGTTTTGTGTCATTACTATATTTAACACACCTGATCATAGGGGGCGGGGTTTATATACAATCCACGCCCACACTTCCCCCTTAAACGTTCTCCGTAGAGGTGTCCTCTACTACATCCTCCTTACAACAACAACACACAGGGTGCACTCAGCCTAGAGCGCGCCACACATTTCGAAGAAAATTTAAGACTTTTACGTGCGACTTATAGTCGTGAAAATACAGTAATTTGCCTTGGGATATGAGTATATTTTTCCAGGACATTGAAATGAAAATCCTATTTTTTCTCTTGATGCTGATTTCAGCGTGGGCCCAGGAGTGATGATGGTCACTGCGGTCTAATCCAGTCGGGTCATTACTCACAGCATCCAGTGGCAGCTTCTTCAGGACCTTGAACTGTTTCCTGGGCTCCAGTTTGTAGACAAACTTGTCAGTGACCAGGAGGCCGCGGTCGGTGTTTCTGTTGAATCTGTTGACCTGAGAGACAAAAAGACAGGAGCAGGGGGAGACGATAAGACTCTCATTCTGTTCTTTTCATTTCTATTTTCCTCCTGAGAGACGTGTTTGGCTGCTGGAGTGAGAATCTGGGTTAACGTTGCTGCAGCATGAAGAGAACACGAGAGAGAGACGGGACAAAACCGTCTCAGTGTTTCTGTCATCATTACAGTCGGCTGGAGTCGCACTATCAAAGCCCTGTGCTTCCTCACATGCACTGAAGCTGGCGCTCTACTGCTTCTGTACAGTCGCTGATAAGGAAACACAGCCGTTCTGATCCACAGCAGTGGAAGAAATAGGAAAAACTGAAGGGATTCCAGATCTGTTCCAGCCTGTTGTTCTGCTGACAGTTATTCACTTTATTATTAGAAATGTCTCCGTCAGGATTGTCTCACAGTTGGACGTAAAAGAGAAGACGTTCAAAGGAAGAGATGGAGAGAGAACAACATCCCACAGCCAGAAGAAACCAACAAAGAGGAGGAACTCCACTCCTCCACAGACCGTACCTTCCTGCAGAATCCAGAGAAGAGAATCTGACTGAACTGGTCTTTGTTCCTCAGCTCCTTGGAGGCTCGGATGAAGCCTGAGCTGCTCTGAGGACAGTCTCGTACCTGGGGAGACAAGAGCACAGCTCAGATTCTGAGGAAACAGATCTGCTCGTAAAACTCGACACGACCTCCACTCGGTTTGAGAACCTCGTTTTATTTCATCTCTAATTCCATGAGCAGAAGATCAAAGCTGCAGGCCTGGAGCTGCTGATACCAGACACGGTGTTCAACATGAAGGAGCAGGGTGGATGAAGATTTAGAGGAGGGATTAAATTGAACAACACGGTGTTACAGTGAGATTTAACATCTTAAACCATCAACAGCAGCTTCTCCTCACAGCTAGTTTGCATTTATGTAGATGGACGTGTGAGCGTGAAACCATCTTGACTTCTTAGACAGAGAGCTATGGTCAAACTGAGACATGTTCAGAGGAGGGACAGTGGATACACGTGGGTGGAAGAATAATCCTAGAGGTGGAGATACCAGGTAGGAGACAAGGAGGAGATTGATGGATGGAGGACATGGAGGTAGTTGGAGTTAGAGTAGAAGATGGAGAGAACAAGGGGAGATGGAAGAGGACGACAAGACCAGAGAGAAGAAGAGAAGAAGACACAGAGCTGTGGTCAGTACAGTGGGTGGAGTCAGAGAGGAGGGTGGACACAAGTTTTAAGACTTCATCATCTTTGAAAGGTTCTGCCAGAACCCGTCTACATGGAAAGACTAACATTCAAGAACAGAATTTCATAGAATAAAATGCACCATTATAAAATATTAACATTTGATTAACATTTAAATAAACATGTACTGAGAACTAAACGGTCTGAACCGGTCCCCGGGCCTTATTTTGAGCATCTCTGTTCTAGCCAGTGGTTTTCCTATGGAGGGGAAAACACTTTGGTAAAACTGTGTTTTTATTTTCTTTAATAATGTCCATAGTGGAACTTTATTGTTCAGTCAGAGAGAATTAACAGTTTCATGAAGTTTTGAGCTGATGATATTGTCCGTCAGTTCTGTTCAATTCTGGGCCAGGGCTCATGTCTGACCCAGTTACCTCCTTCTGGTGTTTCTCCTTCTTTGCTCCTTTTCTCGGTCACTTGATCCTCAGACCTACGTGACCATCTCAGGGAGCACGTGCTCCTCACTCCGACTTTATCTGTAGCTCTTTGTGGCGTTAACGACAATCACGTGAAGTTAAAGACCTCCACTCGGGCCAGGAGTTAGTCACAGGCCGTGTGACCGACTGACTCCAAGGAGGTGACTGCGGACTTGACACCGTTACCCATCAACCCCCACCGTCCGGGCCCGCCCCTGCCCCCTGGAGGCCGACTTCAAGGCTGCCACTTACTGGAGATGGGATTAGCTGGTAAATGAGCCCACTGTGGGACTCATTAAAGCTGCTGCTTTCATCATGTTTACCATGAGGTGGGTCACATGAGCAGCCTATATTTACAACAGTGGACTCTAACACACTGACAACACAGCACAGTGGGCTGCTGCTCACACAAGACCAGGTCAGAAGAACCTGGACGAGGTCATACACATACATATATACACACACATATATACATACATATATACACACACATATATACATACATATATATACATACATATATACACACACACACATATATATATATATATATATACACACACATATATATACACACATCTATACACATACATACATATATACATATATACACATATATTCACAAATATACATACATATACATATTTATATATATACACATATACATATATAAACATATATATATATACATACATATATACTTATATGTATATAGATTTATATACATATATACATATGTATGAATGAAAAAAAATGAATGAACGAATGAATGAATATATATATATCAATATAGATATATATACAGTATATCTATATATGTATATATATCTTTTTTTTTAGGTCCATGTTTCCCAAAAATGTTAATTTTTGCTCAGCCTTTCACTCCCAGTGTCAGAGGGTTTACAAATTTACATTACAGTGTAAATGATAATACTCACTGCTGCCCCCTTCAGTGTTTAGAGGTGTAATTCCATTAATCAGATTTGCTTTATTGTTTTGGTTATGGATTTAATCAGAGGAGAACAGCTGCTCTGATATTCTACAGATAAAAAGGTTGTTTTTTTTTTTTTCCTCTGCCTTTCAGACAAGATGTGGGGTGTTGTGCTCCTTACGTTGGACAGGTAGTCCCTCTCCCAGGCCCGGCCCACGCCCCAGTCCTTCCTCTCTCCACTCAGAGCCGTCAGAGCCGCCACCTTGGCCCGGACCTCCAGGACATCAGAGGGGGGGATGTTCTTGATGATCTGCCTGGCCCACCACCTGACCAGGATGTATGAGAACAGAACAACAGGCAGCGTGGGTGAAAGAATACATCAGAGGTGGCGTCCAGCAGGAGGCGCCGCTCCAGGTTAAAGAGTGCGAGTGATAAAAATAGGATTTTTATCTGCAGTGACTCATGAAAGCAACAACAACAACAAGACAAAGGAGTAATTCAGCTTCCTCAAAGGGACAGTGAGACATTTCTGAACTTTTCTTTTATTCTTTCATGTTAGAAAAAATGTTGTTTTTCCAATATTTAGCTCAAACAACTGCAGTTTGTGAAATTAAATACAATATAATCACAAAATAGCAGTTGAGCTAACGTCCAGAATTAACAGGTTAAATTATTTTATCGTGTTTTTGTTTGTCTTTAATTTTCTTTTTAAACTTCTTTAAACTAATATTTGTGACATCTCTAAAGGTTCCTGAGTCTCGTTGTGGTGTCTTTGGGATCTGACCTGCGGTGCAGCTGCACAGTGTTGCTGTGAAACTGGCTCAGAGCAGCAGGGGGCGCCGGCCACTCCACAGTCTTCCCGTAGTCGGCCATGTTCCTCACGTTGGAGAACCTTTGCACCACCTCCCAGAAATGGGCTTTGACCTTGTAGCGCTTATAGCAGCCCATGATGGTGTAGATAGCTCGCATCCTGCGGCACCGCATACGAGCCAACGCCCCACGCCAGACCTGGTGGCCGGGACACAGAGAGGATCGTCAGCCGGGCGTTAACTCAGACGGCTTTGCACTATTTTCATCCCAGAGGTGCAACTTGTATTGTGTTGTGTGCAAAGTGTTATTACGGCGATTATTGATTGTATGAAAATCAACCGTGTTTGAAATCCTGCCGATTTACCTCAACCTGCCACACTGAAACCAGTCAACAGCAGGGGGCAGCATAGTAAAACTGACAGACCAGACAGACTACGTCTAATGAGACATTTCCTGGTTTTGGTTTGATGAGGATAACTCTCATCTTGCTCAAATAGAAACTGCAGCATCTACTCATCTTTCCACTACTGACTGCTTCTTCTTCTTCCCTTTTCTCCTACGAAATGATCGTACAGTGTGAGGGCACGAGTCGTGAGCTGTGATTGGTCGTTACAGTCATGGTCAGTATAGTTTAGAAACTTTTGTTATTGTTCCTGAGAGGTCTTTGTACGTGGATGATCAGTTGTGTCTCAAACCACGATGGTTTTTCCAGGCAAAAATTGACTTTTCTTTTTCCCAAGGTTGAGGTTTAGTCTAATTAGGCAACTGGACGTCAAACTAAACCCTTTGACCTTGACCATAACCCGGATGACTGAGAACCTTCATCAAACAAAAATCTGTCAAAATGACCCTGATCTGGGGCTAGCGTTCGCTCCAGTTCCAGACCCAGAGAAGTAGGTCAGAGAACAGGGAGGCTAACTTTAATGGAAGTGTCCTCTGTCATTAATTCTCCCGGTTATTCTTCCAGGAAATTAGGATTGGTGGAGGCTGATGAATTCCTCTGCCGCATTAGCAGCAGTTCCATATTTATGAGGCAGACTGTCATTTACAATTAAAAATACCCAAGACTTAATGTATGAGAGTGGAGGAGATAAGGAGCAGGAAGAGTCACCGTAATCACAGGTCGTACCTTCTGCAGGAACAGCACCAGGATGGGGATGAGAGCAGATCTCTCCTGCTCCAGGGTGAACAGGGTTCGGGGCGTCCTGACGAAGAGCTTGGTGTGACCGTAGGCCACGTCGTCCTGGAAGCCGTGCTGGACGATGATGGCTTCCACGGCCTCGCGGTCCGAGGACATCAGGTGGTTCGGCCAGGTGTACTCACAGGTCATCTTATACCTGAGGGTCAGGGACAGGGAAAGGACATCAGCCTACGGGAGTTTTCCAACATTCACAGGAAGTGACCAAAGAAGACCCAGGAATATGAAAGATGACGAGAGATGATGTCCACTGGGGGTGCTGCCCCCTACTTTGTGTCACCTATGCTCTAAACAGCAAATTCAGAAGAAATGCTAAATAGTCGTTTTGGATCGTTCTGTGACCTACACGGTGCAAATGTACCGGTCCAAAAAGCCCCGATCGATCATTAACAAGCCTGATATACTTGTTAATGGAGATAAAATACAAATTCAGTATAAATATCTTGCATTCATTTTAGATTCACAGCTCTGCATTTATTGACAAATTGTGCAAATGTTCATGCAATTCAAAAGGTTAAAAAGTTAAAAAATGTCTTAATTGTAGAAAAATGTATTTTCTATTGTATATGTATTGTGTGCAGGACTACAGATGAAAACTAGCCTTTGGCTAATTCTGTCTTATTTAACCATGTGTTTATGAAATTGCATTTTCTCCTTTTAAATAAACTAAACTAAACTAAAAAAGACTGGCAGATGTAAAATCGGATCGTAGCCTGTGAATCGAGATATGAATCGGATCGTTATGTGAGTGAATCGTCACACCCCGACGGAATAGTATTTTAATACTAAGATTTTTCACAAAACGAATAAGCAACACACTGACTGCAGCCTTCATTCGTCTTCTCACCGTTGGAGGAAGCGATTGTAGGGCTGCCTGTAGGCGAATCCAGCCCGACGGACCATCACGTTCTCCAGAAGACCCAGGTACGCCACCTGGTGCTGGCATCGAGCTTCGTTAAACAAAACTGGAGATTTCATCTCGTTGGGTTTAATGCACCGAACATAGTACGGCTCCTGGAAGACAGAGAGAAAAACTGTGACTCCTTTAGAAAGAAGAAAAGACAAAACAGACAGAAAAAAACATCTGAGCTGAATCAGAGAATTGATCATAAAATAACTTGAAAAATGAGACGTTTTATTCACAGGAAGAAGAGAACTGAGAAATAACATGTGATTTTATTTTTTGGGAAAACTGTAAAATCACCATCAATCAGCGACAGCGAGACTTTTCGCCGTCTGCATCTTTGACTGATGGACCGGGCAGAACAGAGTGAGGACACACTGTGGTGTGGACAGGACACTATGATCCATCACATCAACGCTGTCTGAGCTGAAAACATCTGAGGTTTAAGTCCATGACAGAGAAGTGATGACAGAACACAGCAAATGAGTTTGGCAGAGGTGAGGAATCATCAACTCTGTCTGAAGAAAAAAGAAACAACATTTCCAGGACAAGATAACCCGTCAGTCTGACAGTTGGACGCCCCAAAATAACAGCAGGAAATGTCAGGCTTCAGACGGAGAGACGGGGCCAGGAGAGGTGAGCTGCAGCACAGGAGGTGGTCCGGAAAAACCTCCTCCTCCTCCTCCCTCTTTCCCTGCCCTCACACAGACCCAGTGATACAGGAACTGACACCTCAGAGACATGTCTGAGCACGTCCTCTCTGGACTAGGATCTGAAGACGTCCCCTCTGGTCATGTCCCATTTTAGGGGTGAATCCTCCTACTCCATCTTCTGCTCTGACTCCAACCAGCTCCATGTCCTCCCTCACTGCATCCATCAATCTCCTCTTTGTCTCCTACCTGGTAGCTCCATCTCTAGCTTCCTGTCTGTGTTGTCCCTCTAATCACCTCATTCCTGATCCTGTCCATCCTTGTCTCTCCTAAAGAGAACCTCAGCATCTTTAACTCCTCCACCTCCAGGTCTGTCTCCTGTCTTTTTCGAGTGTCTCTAATCCATCCATCATGGCTGGTCTCACCACCGTCCTGTAAACCTTTCCCTCCACCTTAGCTGACTCTCTTCTATCACAGTTCACTCCTGACCAGGATCTGGAGAACAACATCAAATCCAAGTCATACAGTTCTAAGATGAAACTCAGAATTTCGTCCGTCAACGTGAAATGAAAGTCAACAATGACCTCAAACCACTCATTTTGAAACACACTCACTCCGGTCATGTGACAATAGAGCGTAAACAACAGGGAAAAAAGGAAGATGAATCTGTAACTGTGAAAATTCTCAACAAGAAACCAACATGCTGCTCTGAGGTCACATGACAGAGGAAGTGACCCAGACCACTGACCTTACAGGCCAGATTGTCCACCAAGGCCACGATGGAGTTCTTGAAAAGAGTAGCTGCGGTCAATGGTCGTTTGGTGACCTCGGTGATGCCCAGCTGTCCATCTGGCCACATCTCCTTCAGGACGGGGTTGGAACTACAGCAGACGGGAACCAAGGTTAAAGAGGGAAATGACCGAGAAAACACTGGTAACTCAGAAATAACTTTCCATTCACCTGTTGTACATGAGACGTTTGAAGTCCTGGAACAGCAGGTCTTTGTTTTTGTCCAGGAAGCCGTCCACGGAATATCTGGAGCAGACGAGGAGACGCAAAGTGAGTAGGTTTCTTCAAAAAGTAGTTCAGAGGAAGTTGGAAGATCTGGGTCGTGAAGAGAGTGAGTCCGTGTTTTCACAGTCACAGTCGACACCATTGACAACAATATCATCACATGACTAATCATGACTACGAATAATCCCGATTAGTCATGACTACATCAGAATATATTCCCAAATATTACAATCACGAGGAGAAGATGAAGAAGCAGACGGAGATATTAGGTCAAGGAAAAAGAAGGAGAAGGAGAAGAAGGAGTCCCAGGGAGAAAAGAACTACAACTGTCTGTATGTGTTGAGGTGGAGGCCAAAGTCAGAGCTAGGACAATGTGTGGTGCATTCAGGGACAGACAGGTGACACTGGAACGGGAATTATCTCCATACAGAGTGGAGCAAAGTCAGGGAGGAGGATCTGGTGGGGTGTATGGAGGAGCAGCACAGACTGTACTGACTGGAACACTGCAGGGATTAGAACCTGGACAGAACGGTCAGGTGAGTTCTGCAGCAGAGGAGGAGGAGGAGGAGGAGGAGCAGGAGGAGGAAGTAGGTCAGAGCCCATCATGCAGTGTTTCATGTGAGGTGAATGGACACAAGGACAGGAGTCGGTGACAGAGGGATGATGGGAAATCAGAGGCAACGAGGAGCACAGGACTGACTCCCACGTGGCTCCAGGAGGCGCTGTAGAGCAGTGATGGAGACGGGAAGTGACGAGGACAAACATCTACAAGAACTTTACACATGCTGCTGAGCAGGACCAGCTGAAGGAGCTGTTACCTGACCCTGGTTGGATCGTACGAGTGGAGAACATTTTAGTGAAACCACAAATTAGGATGAAGAGGAAATTGAAGAAAACCTCAGGTTAGTTGTTGGTACAACATCTCAGAGTCAGAACTTTCTCCTCAGCTGACTCCATTCCTCCTCTTCCCTGGACTGGAGGACAGAACACGTGAGTAGTTGGGAACCCGTAGCTGATACACTGAGCCAAAGCCTCATTTGACCAACACTAAATTCACAGAGGACATTAGAGAGGAGGAGGAGGAAGAGGAGGAGGAGGAGGAGGACTGAAGTGTTTCATCTCCACTTTCTGCACCATAAAGCAAAGAACCACTGACATCGACACAAAATACTGTACTGTACTTTCAGAACAGGATAAAAGCTACAAAAAGCCCCGCTGAGAACATTCTGCTGGGGGTTTATGGCACCACCTGTGATTTATCATAAAAATTAATCCCATAATTCTCCACCAGGGGGTGTTTCAATTCTTCCTGTCTGAATCGGGTCCAATAGTTTCTGCAAGTCACCACAGTCAGTTGGGGCCGACGGCCTCCGCTGCAAACTCTTCATCAGAAAACAATTAGTCCAACGACTTCTGAGGAAAGCTAATAATGATAATTAATACCAGCAGTGGGCGCCACACGACACAAATACCCTGTAGGGTAACTGCACCCAGAGCAGGAGGGTGGGTGAATTCAACCTTCCTGCTACCCAAGTTGGGGGGCGAGGCCCCCTTATGGGACAATAAAAGCAACAGTGTGTGTGTTGACTACATCAGCCACCGCGTGGCGCTGCAGTAAAGTCGACCGGAAAGGGGAACTCACGTGACGTCTCCTGCGTAGTGCCTAATTAGGAAGTGTTTCTGAAACTCCATGGACTTGTCTGTGGGACTGAGCTAAAAAGAGAGAAAAAAAAAAACAACGGTTAGAGCGCCAACTAGAGGTGATGGTAAAAATGCCTAAATCTTAACTAAATATGAGGAATTATTATTCAATAAGAGGAGAAAAATAAAGACTTCATTTTGGAGACTCTTTGGATGAGACTTCATGAACACTGATGTAACACTGCCCCCTGCAGGTTAAACTACATTACTGCATCGCGGCTTATGGCGCTATTCTTGAATATTTTTTTTTATAAGGTTTTCAGCCTAACTCCACCTTCCGTGAGGTGTAGTGGGGGTGCTGGGCCAGCTTGTTGTCCATGGTCTCCAGGCAGACGGTGTCGGTGACGTTGCCCACTGTCAGACAGGCCTCGTCCAGGATGGAGATGATGCCTTTGTGCGGCTGCTCCACCAGGTCCACGATGATTTGGTTGTTGAAGTAGTCAATCTGTGGGGACAAACAGAGACGTCGTCCTGACTGGTCTGGACCGTTGTCTAAGAATGATCAGATTCAGAGTGTTGTGTTGTGTTCCTCACGTGCTGCCAGGTGATTCCCTCCCTCTGGTACTCGCCCTGCTCCTGACGCAGGATCAGCTCGATGAAGAGCTGCTGCAGCTTCTCGTTGCAGTAGTTGATGCAGAACTGTTCAAAACTGGACGGAAAACAGAGGGAAGGAAAACTACATTTTACCAAACCAACATCAACCCGTACAAGCTGCCGTTTCTCCCCAAAATGTCTGAGGACAGTTCATAGTTCATGATGCAAACACGAACAAACCTGTTGTTCTCAAAGATCTCAAAGCCGTAGATGTCCAGGACCCCGATGACCGTGTTCTTCCCATGAAGCACTGGGTTGTAGTTTTTGACTTCTATGATGCTGTTGATGCGGCTGACGATCCAACCAAAGAGTCTTTCATACAGAGCCTGCAGTGACAACAGTCGGCCAGAGGAGGCCACCGTTTAAAATTCGTGTTTAAGTTACATTTCTTCTATTAAAAAAAAAAAAAAATATCGGACTCTAAATATCTGGGAAATGAGGGAGTTATGCCGGCTGGGAACCGGCTGGGAACGGCTGATCACGAGACTCTGGACCAACCATGTAGATACATGGCCTGTCTCTTATACACATCTAAAAAACCTTCCCAGAAGTCAGTGTGCCTCCGTCACCGGACCTCTCATAAATCTACTCCAGCTTCTTCCCTCAAGGTTGTGTGGAGAGCGTATATATCTGCGCTCCAGAGCCATTACTCAGGATCATTCCCATGATTCATACAGAGCCTGCAGTGACAACAGTCGGCCAGAGGAGGCCACCGTTTAAAATTCGTGTTTAAGTTACATTTCTTCTATTAAAAAAAAAAAAAAAAAAAAAAAAAACTATCGGACTCTAAATATCTGGGAAATGAGGGAGTTATGATTTTTGTTGGCCGGCTGGGAACGGCTGATCACGAGACTCTGGACCAACCATGTAGATACATGGCTCTTCAGTGGACCCCAGCCTTATTTTTAGCCTCCTGAACAGTTAGCTACGTCATATTTATTGAGTTGATTCATGTTACCTTGACAAAGGCGTCCCGTCCAAAGCAGGCCTGCTGCTCCGTGTGGCCTTTCTCAATGACTTCACCTCCCCCGGTGGCCACAGTGCGGTACAGCAGGCTCTTGCAGACACTATCTGGATCAGTTGCCGTCATCTGGGCGACGTAGTTCACGGTCTCCAGGCCAAGGATCTGGACGTTCTCGCCATCACACTCAAACTGCACGTTTCCCTAACGAAAACACCATCGCTGTTACATGTCTAAATTATTTCTTTTACAAAATAAAAGACCTCCATGATCGAGACCCGGCTCTACGTACCAGCAGAAGAATGGAGGCCAGGATCTGGTAGATGGAGTGGACCTCCTCTTTGGTAAAGCCGATGACCTCCAGGGCACTCATCACTGCCCTGTGATTGGACCGGTCATTGTTTGTGGTCTGGACAGTGAAAGATTTTATCAGCACAAAGTTAACAGCAGACATCCCTCGTGTTCAGTCATGGAAAATGAATGACTCGGACTCACGGTGGTCGAAGCGCCCTCTCTGGTGTAGGTGTACACTGCGGGGTCTTTCTCCAGGTGAACTGACTGCAGCATCTCATCTGATCCTCCCAGTAACAACTGGAGAAGAAGAAGAGAAGTTATTCCTGGGCTCATTCTGAGGTGGACGAGGACATCAGTGATGAGACTCTACCTGGTAGAAGGAGTGGAAGTTCCTCTCTCCATCCTGCTGATGGACCACTCTGGACTGGAAGGAAGAAAAAGAGAGAAACTCATTCTCCTGACTCAGAAAACAAAAACTCCCAGAACATTCTGTTTTTGCTTTTTTTTTACCCCATTTAGCCACAACTGCCCCTCCAGCCCAAACACCCAAGGGAGACATGGTGAATTAGGAAGTAAAATTTACTGTGCAGAATAAAAATAACTCCATATTCAGTCACATGTCTTGTTGCGTCACAGCTGAATCAACAACCTTTTTACTGCGGTCAAAGCTGTGTTTTAAATTGAAAGTTGAAATAGAAAAAAAACTCTCCCACACTGAGGAACTGTGTAAAAACAAAACCAAGATATTTTCATGAAGACTTCAACACTTCTCTAAAGATCAGCACTAGAACGTGAAGTAAACTTGTAAAAAAACATAAAAACGAATCAATACAAGAGGAATCTTCAACCCCAGAACATGTATTTTAAGGGTTGACGAGCCAGTGGTAACACAACAGGGCAGAATGTTTAACAAAGTCAAAAAATAAATAAATAAATGAAAGTAAAAAAAAATCTCTAAATACAATGATCTCCAACTGTGAGGGCAATGGTGTCTTTGGTTGAAATATGAAGAAATATATATAAAAACTAGTTTTTCCATTTATTTGTACAAGTTATTTCTTAAAACTTGTTCAGTGTTCAGCTTATTATAATTGTTTTTAATAAACATT
>JAFBJS010008808.1:306635-314901 GCA_016785265.1 Paraplagusia blochii
TCACTCAGCGTTGCCTGGATTAAGAGATGGAAGCAAGAGGAAAAACAGCGTAAATCATTTAAGAGAAAGAGAAATTAAAGAGTTCCAAACATCAATCTGTTTGTTCCGTGACTGCAGTTACCTCCCAGATCCTCATCATCACTTCCTCTGTCGTGGTGCGTTCAGGTGGCACCTGTTGACCTCGGTACAGTTTCAACAACATCAATTTTTCAGTAAAAAAGCTACAGGACAGTTCATTTGAATTTTCTCTACTCAGCTTGTCAACATGTTCTTTATATTAGTCCTGTTCTTTCCCCAAACTTAACTGTTCCATGTCGTTCCCAGACACTCAAGGCCCTTTTGGAAGCCGTTTTTCCTTGTTTTCTCTTTTTACACAGTTCTACTCAGACATATACTCTACTGCCCCCTCCAGGGTAGATTCTTGTGCAGAGAAACCCACTGAATTCCAGACTATTATCAAGGACATTACATAGGGATGAGCTAGAATTTCCAGCCAGAGATGATGAGATAACAAAGGCCCTTTGTCTCCCTCTAGAGGGCAGCAGGATAACATTCTCGGATATTGTGCATAAACATGAGGTGTATGTGAATGAAAATATGAATAACGACCCGTGTATTGATTCGTGTTGCGTTAAAAATAAAAACATGACACACAATTCAAGACAAAGTGAACAAGACATTGTTATAAAACAATTTTAATTAAAAAAAAAGAAGGAACAAGAAAACACTGAAACTCAATTATTGACCGCCAAGTCGGCAAACTGGAACCCGCAGTTCAAACACATTTTAACACGTTAACGCGACAGCGCCCTCTTGTGGATTACTGTAGACACGTCAGCTACAACACAGACCGTATAGACCGACGAACATTGAGAAGATTCACCGTTGGTTTAGATCTTTAAGACCCGTAAAGACAGAAACCAGAGGTGAGGAATCTCCAGCGACCAGAAGGAATAAATAAAAAAGAATCAAGACAAGAAGACGAGGATAATATATCTCATTGTTTATTGGTCATTTACATCGTAAAAACATTTACCCAGAATCATACATATTGGTTTATATACCCAGACCTGGACAAAACTCTTGGTATTCTTCTGATAAAGGAATCAGTTTAGAGTTTTTTTATTAATGACTTTGTGATTTCTGTCCAGGTCTGGAGTAGAGTCTTCACTCACCTGCCTCCACTCATCAACCCCAGTCACCTCCTGTTCCTAATCCAAAGAGCTAAACTAACCTGAGGCCACCTGACATTTGGAGGTCCGTAGAGCAGTCTTCTTCAGCAGGTGTTGACCTGAACTGAGTTGCTGTCGTTGCAGAACACTTCCATTTTCTAAGGACACCGCTGACAGAGAGGGAACCCTTCCTTTACAAACACTGGTAATATGGTACATGTCACATGACCCTCTCCACCTGAGCTCAGTGAGGCAGGTACACGGCATCTGAAATAAGAATTAACTCTATTAAGAATCACATTGAGGTAATACGCTTAATAATGTAAATTTTTAGCATTTTTTTCGGAAAATAGACATCTGCACCAACTGACTTCTCAGGTTGAGAAATATGAATGACACACTGTTAATGCAAATAAGTATTAGTAATTATAGCAATGAAGTGCTGTCTGAGGTTAACCTATAACCCGGCCGTGTATGTGAACTCAGCAGGGCCTCAAACTGCCTCAACACACTCTAGCAGACACGACAGGAAAGGACAGAACCACTGCAGGCTGAGCCTCGCTGGAAAGGTCTGCACAAGAACACAACTGTTTTCACTGTAATTTACAAAAAAGTAAAACCAGACTTCATTCTGGCAAAATACTTTAAAACTCAGATTTACTATAAACTATTTTGTAGTTGCATGGGATATTGTGTATTTTATTTTGAAAACCTGTAATTAAAGCTGCCTAGTGACATTTCTATGAATACTTATCAGAATACATTTTTCTTTAAGGGTAAAATATTGTCAAATTAATGAGAAACAAACCTAATTTTAGTTTAATCCATGTCAACATCAGTGGTGGACCAGCTCAGTCTGGAGGTCCAGGGTTGGACTTCACTCCAGTTCTGTCAAAGAGAGTAGATAATTTCATTAGCAAAACAATCACAGTCTACATCACATGATGATTTTTATTTTACAGGTTTAAGAAAATAAGTCTAGTTTCTGAACAGTTTGTCTGAGGTTAACCTATAACCCAGCCGTGTACGTGAACTCAGCAGGGCCTCAAACTGCCTCAACACACTCTAGCAGACACGACAGGAAAGGACAGAACCACTGCAGGCTGAGCCTCGCTGGAAAGGTCTGCAGTTACAGATGTGAGCAGTAGGTGGCAGCAGCACCATTGCCGTATAAAGGTGCTCGCAATCACAGAGTTATTTGGTTTACTTTTACACAAAACGAGGTTTAACATATTATTTTAAGACAGTAGCTGTACCGTAATATATATAATATTCATTCATTCATTGACAGTGTTTCAAAACAAAACGTTAACCAATATAAGTTGGACATGGTTTACTGTAATTTATATTTAAATCCTCTAGCAGGTAAAAGTTAGCCATTCTACATTATAGTTAAGCAGTTTTAAATACATTTTTAAATTTAGCGAAAAACATTAAACACACTTCAGTTAGAAAGTACTTAGAGCCCGGTAACGGATCCTTCACGTTTGGTCAAAGTTAAGTCATTAAATGTTAATTCTTTTAAATATATGACCAGATGTTCTTCATGGTAAACAATTACTTAAATAACATGAACAATCAGATACAACATAAGTCTTTTAAAAAGACGGATGGAGAAGGATTTAAAAGTCACGTTACCTTGGCATTACTTCATCAACTTCGTAGCCTTTACCCTGAGCGGAAGTGACGAAACTTTCTAACAGTAACTTCCTCTTGTTCCTCCTTTTTGTTCGCCAGCTGCTGTCGTGTACATTTTACTCATTGTGGCCCTCTAGAGGGACCTATTAATCAATCGTTTATTTTTTTTCTGCCTCGGTTAAAACCATGAAGTTCTGATATTGACAGTAAAGTAATTACTGAGACAACTTTTACAATTGTCTGCTTAACTCCTACAATGTACCCGGGTGTAGTTTCTTAAGAATACTGTTTATAAACAAGTTATGTACCAATGTTTGCCAGCAGAGGACAGTAAAATATAAGATACCGATGAGAAGTTGTTTTGAAGCGGTATTAAAATATATTACGAAAGTAAAAGGAGAGGAATTTTATTATTATTTCAAGTAAAAGATTTTGAGTAATTTTATTATTATAATTATTTAAATGTTATCATTGAATTTAGATTTAGAATTTTAGCTCGTGAGTGTGGGCTGCAGGAACGTCCACTAACACTGGGTGACTCAGAGGATCAGCAGGAATCACACACTACCCTCTGTGAACTGGTGAATTCTACCATTGTTGGTCTTGAGCAGCTGAAAAGGTCGGAGTCAAAAGAAGAAGAAGAAAAGCAGCTTTTTAACAAGTTTCCTGTGTTTTCTGTTCCACCACAGACAAATAATCACCTGGAGTTTTGGTTGTTGATGATATTATTCACCTGATATCAGCACAGTTATTGAATATTCATAAGATCTTTTTTTAAAATATCAGTCTTCTAAAATAAAGTCTAAATTTGGTCAAATCTTTTGGAATCACACAGAACATATTTCAAAATATCAAAATTTCCTAAAATGTTGTTCAGATTCTGGGGCAAACAGCTAAGTGTTTCATTATGTGTCAATATCAAGATCACAAGTTAAGAGTTTGGAAAGAATCGGCAAAATTCAACATTAAGAATCACTGCTTTCAATATGTTGTTGATTTATAATAGCATTATGCATTGTTTTCTTCCTGCAATACCTGCATTACCACAGTAGATGGCCTAGAAATGGTTAAACACCATGTAGCCGGACGTTATTCCTGAGTTTTACTTTTTCTTTCTGTTATGTTTCAAAATTATGCTCCAGATCACACTGGGTTAGCATCTACTGAACTGTTCTATGCAGCTGATACCAGCTGTATTTTAAACCATACGCACAAAGGCTCCAGTGGGCCATGTAATGTGAATTGACAGGCCACCTTTAGGGCCACAACCCTCAGATTTGACACATCTGATGTAGAAGTTTGAGGAGTCAGGAGGCGATGATGTGTGAATGCTGTCTTTGTGTCCAAAGCGTGCTGCGATCAGCTGACCGACTCCACCGCTGAGCTGCAGGAGACGCCACCTTCTCACAGAGACACCGCTGTGGTCGCTGCGAGCAAGTGCAACAATGGAGCCGATTGTTAGCCGCCGGTCATTTGATCTGTCGGCCGCTCTCCAGCTCCACCGCGGGGTGACATCATGGCATCGCATAAACACAAAAACATGGGAACAACGTTCTGTTACTGAAGAGGAACAAGCTTCTACCTGTAGGTGGCGTTAGAGAAAATGTCAACATTGACACAGTGCAGAATTGTTTACAGTTCCTGAATAAAGAACACTGAATTTTTTGTGTTTTTTTAGGTTATAGACAGATTCTACAAAAAAATCTAAATATTTCTTGTAAAAGAATACTCTGTGGTTCATGTTGTCTTGACACAAGATATTATTTTATCCATAATTATATACAACCAAATTTTTTCATTCACCTGAGGAGAGGGAGACACCTAGTGGCAGTTGTGGGACAGATTTGTGGCTAAGACATTTTTCCACTCTGACAGACTGAGTCCTAAAGCTGGACGAGGCTCAGAGCCGGATGTTCCCGTCTGCTCCTCTGAGTCAGCGTCTCACCTTCGTCTTCCCTCCATCTCTCACCTCTCTCCCTTCTCTCTCACCTGTCTCTCTCTCTCACCTGTCTTTCTCTTCCTTCTGAACCTGTTGAACTCCCAGAATTCATTGGAGGCCTTGGTAAAAATGCAGAGAGGTTTTTCTTTGCATCCAGCTCATATGTCTTAGCATTGATGCTGAGAGAAAATTCCTACTGGACGGAAGTGGTACTACACACATTAGACTTCATATTTTAGAGATATTTGTACAGTAGAAGAATATAGAAGAATAGGGAAAAACAAACTGTGATTTCATAAATCTTCTGTCCTCAGTCCACCGGTCTTTGTGGTCCAATGTTATCCTCCAGTCCAGGTTATTTCAGGATCCGTCTTTAATACCCTGGTTACATGACCAGTGTCCCAGTGTCATGACTCTGCAGATAATCACCTCTGTGACTGAGCCTGGAGGGAGGAGGTGGGTGAGACAGGAGGAGGAGGGTAAGACAGGGGAGAGTGGGTGAGACAGGGACGTAGAACAGTGGGAGGCCGAGACAGGAGGAGGAGGATGAGACAAGATGGGGGAGTGTTAGACAAGGAGAAGGGGTGAGACAGGAGGAGGAGAATGAGACAGAGCCGTGGAATAGGTGGAGAGAGAGACGGGTGAGGGTGAAACAGGGAGAGGAGGGTGAGACAGGAGTCAAAGGGGTGAGACAGGTGTCCAGCATCTTGTCTCCCACATTGTGCAGTTTCTATCAGCTCCACACTGACTCCTGCTCATGTCCTCTGGTCCATAGACTGAGGTCCACGAGGTTTTTGTTCTGGACGTAAAAAACACACACAGGAAGAGACTGAACCCAGAAAAATCACAGTGTGGGACACGATGGTCCATGTCATGACAATCCATCAATCAGCGGTCGCTCAGAGGAAACGTAGAACTTCCTGTCTGTCCTGAACCTCTGCTGATGGTGATGACAGAAGATTTAAGATCCAATCTTGTCTTGAACTTCACTCTGATTGGCCAACATGTCTTCAGCACCAACCTGGTCTGATCCAGGATGGGGTCAAATCCCTGCTGTGATCATCACAGACCAGAACTGTGAAGTAGATGTGATGAGGCAGTCAGAGGGAGGAGGAGGAGGAGGAGGAGAAGGAGGAGAAGGGGAGGAGGACAGAACATTCTGATCTGATGCCACTGCGGCTCCATAATAGTCTCTGCGTTGCTGCTCCGTACCTGTGGGAGTTGATGGAACCAGGGAGTCCACGTGTGGACGACGTTGCTGCTGCTGTCGCTGCAGGAAACCTTTCATTGTCAATTTGACTTCAATCTAATAACCACAGCAGGAATGTTCTGCTTTAATGGATTTAATCCTTTTCACATGTTTTAATGACAGTCAGGAGGAGAGGGTTAATCTGAAAACACTCATGTGCTTCAAGAGCTCGAGTGAATCTATCAGATTATCTCAGAGCTTTAACAAAAAAACCAACTTCCCTCATTAGGTCTGAGTCAGTCTGTTCCAGTAGAACAGACACAGAAACTAAAATGTCAACAACCGTCCCCTCAGTGCACAAAAATGAGTTTGTGTGTGTCTTTCATCTTGTAAAACGTAATGACAATAATGATAATCTGGTGTAAATCATAAAAACAAGTAAAGAAAAGGGAGAAAAAGTTCAACTTTAGTTCATTTTCTTCTCCCGACCCTCTCTGTCTAAGCTCTGTACCACCAAAAGGAGCTCGCCCCACAGTTTGGAAAATGATGCCGTGAAGGGTTAATGCAGCAGCAGATTCATTGGTCGAAGCCTCTGTCATTATGTGTGAGCTTCATATTAAAAAAAGTTAAAACAAAATAACCAAACTCAAATCTCTAACAAGTCCTTGGACACATGGTCCCGACTGAAGGGTTCTGGTTTTGGTTCTATGTTTTGAGCCTGATCTTCAGTGCTGCTCATTGTAACAGCCCTAATCCACTCATCCGTAGAAACACGATGGAATTTTCCACCGTGGTCTAATCAGCTAATGCCTCAGATCAAACCCACCAATCAGAGCGCTGCTCACTCACAATCTCGTGGCAGGTTTTCACATGAGTGGAGCAGATCAGATTAGAGTTCTCATTGAGAAAAGAGACCAGGACTCAGGACTCAGGGCCTAAGTCCATCACCTGTGGACCAGCCTGAAGAGAACGGCACTGGAACCCATCAGTAGAACCCATCAGTAGAACCCATCAGTAGAACCCATCAGGAGAACCAATCAGTAGAACCCATCAGGAGAAGTGATCCCGGAACCATTCAGCAGAAACTCGTCAATGGAACTTGGCTGTATAGAGTTAATAAAAAAACAGCTGTCTCACTCTCTGACTGTCTCACCCCTCCACTGTCTCACCCTCCCACTGCCTTACCCTCTTACTGTCTCACCACACAAGGTCTCACCCTCCTACTGTCCCACTATTCCACTCTCACCCCTACTGTCTCATCCCCTAACTGTCTCACCTCTCATTGTCTCATCATCTCACTGTCTCACCCTCTCACTGTCTTATTGTCTTATCATCTCACTGTCTTACTCTCTCACTGTCTTACCCTCCACTGTCTCGCCCTCTCACTGTCTCTCACCCCTGCTGTCTCACCTCTCATTATTTCATTATCTCACTGTCTCACTCTCTCACTGTCTTGCCCCCCAAGATCTCACCCTCCTACTGTGCCACTATTCCACTGTCTCACCTCTCATTGTCTCACCCTCCACGGTCTCACACCCTTGCTGTCTCACGTCTCATTATCTCATCCCCCACTGTCTCACCCCCTTGCTGTCTCACCTGTCATTGTCTCATCATCTCACTGTCTCGCCCTCTCACTGTCTCACCCCCCAAGATCTCACCCTCCTACTGTCCCACTATTCCACTGTCTCACCCTCTGACTATGATCCGTGGAGCGTCAGCTGCTCGACCTTGTGCCGACTTACGAGTGGAAAACAGCAGAGAGCGTGGATTTAGAAAACAAAAACAGGAGTTGTCTCACAGTGAACCTTGGTTCCAGCGGGGGGTTCCACCAGAACCAGATGACTAACAAACACGGTCCACAGATGTCTGTGCTGTAACGGGCCGAGCTGAGCTGCCCAGCCCAGCTGCTATAATTATCCAGACACACTTGAGTCGGAGCCAAAGGAAAAAGAAGAATCTGCGGGAGGCAGGAATTCCTTATCCTCCACGGAGCTGCTGGGAACTGAACTCATCTGCTCACGTTTGATGTCGTACGGGAAACATACGCTGAAAAACAGAAGAAAAAACAAGGGCCACTCACACCTGAGGAAACCAACACATGTTAGATCTTTCATCTTCTGTTCTGTCCTACAGAGAAGATCAGAACTGAACTGAACATCTGTGGTTCCTAAGCTGTAAAAAAACTTTTTTTCCCCATGAATTAAATAAATGATCTGTGAAAGAAGAGAGTCAGCTAAGGTGGAGGGACGGTGGAGAGACCAGACATGATGGATGGATTAGAGACAGAAGACAGGAGACAGAGCTGGAGGTGGAGGAGTTAAAGATGCT
>JAFBJS010008808.1:315019-366374 GCA_016785265.1 Paraplagusia blochii
TGGTAGAAGAATGGTCCTAGAGATGGAGCTACCAGGTAGGAGACAAAGAGTCTTGTTCAGTCCTGGTCAGTGTCTGTAACTAATGCTCTTCTTCATAATTAGTTTTCAAGAGACGGGTTTCGTTTTGCACTGGTTACATAATCTGATTTGACCCCTGACCTGATGTGTTTGGGTGAAGTGTTTCAACATCAGGGGACCCAGCGTTGCTCTTTGGAGATGATGTTGAAAGGCGACAGCAGGTCTCTGAACTGCGACCCGGGGTCAGTGAAGTAATCTCTGTAAGTCCATAAACACATCGTCCTGTGACTGTGGGAAAATGTGAGAAGACAGAAAGACAGAAGAGGAAGTTGAAGCATCTGCCTGGTTCTGTAGGAACATACGGAGGAGTTGGTGTCCTGCTGTCAAAGACAGGAAAAAAGGACAGTGGAAATGAACCTGGGGAAATCTGTCCTGGTTTTTGACCGCGGTTCAACAAAATAATTTAAAGAAAACACTTTTTTTTCAGGTCAACTGTCTGCAGCGAGTGTTAGCTGTAGCCTGTCAACAGTCAGTACCAACCCTCTGACGTCAACAAAGTGAAAAGCTGTCATTGAATTGAACACACGCTTAATTTAACACCGACTGTTTCCACAAAGGCGGTGACGACTCAAAGACTTGTTATAAATAGATCTCTGGTTTTCACTACTTTGACGTAACAGGTGACAACAGCGTCAACTACTGGCCTCGCCCAGACGCCTGCAGCGCTGCTGCTGCTGCTGCACTGGTGGAACAAAGCGTGAGCATACTTCACGAGTTGTTCGGTTAAAATATCAAAGTTAAAAATATCGACGCTCTAATCCTCACATGCGACTCGCTCTAAGTTTATCTGTGAGCGGCTGAGTGAGTCTGTCCTCAACTGGAGAACCGACCAAGGGTGGAACACCACAGCAGAACAGGTTCACGCTCTTGAAGACGGCAGCTTGACCTGCGTGACTGTAAGGCCTATAATTATCCCACTGCTGCTGCGACACAGAGGAGCAGAGAGTTTTCCACACAGCTATGAAATCTAAAACGCAAGGTGGAGCGAACCAGCAGGTGGCGCTGAAGTTCATACATGTTCATTCAACATTGAACTTATATTTTGGTTTCACTGAAGATATTTCTATACTGACTTTTAACTCTAATCATGATGACGGTGGAGAAGCTGTAGATCACTGATGGAGAAGTGATGTTTCTGCAGAGTCATCCTGACAGTACGGCTGGAAGAAAGTGGGAGAGATTACAGAAGAGGAAGTCGGAACAAACGTGAAACTGTCGCTGACAAAGTGTGAAACGGTCAAGATGAGGATGTAAACTCCAAGATCTTGACCACAGGTTTGTCCACAGTAGGTCTCCGTCAGTCAGAGAACCGGCTGTGGAAACCAGACGGTCGTTGCGTAACAAAGTTATTTAATGTTACAAACGGATTAAACTCTTAAAATCTTCAACCATGGTTACGTCGTTGAATGTAAGGAAACCTAAAGCCTGTCTAAGCCCAGGCTCTGGGCCCCTGGAGCGCACAGTCACGAGGAAGTGCGCGGTCCGTGAGCTGAATCATGGGAACCAAGGTCTGGAAGCAGCTTCTCATGACCGACGTCACAGAGTCACATGTCCAAAGCGATGGGTTCCCCCGTGTTTACAACTGACCAGTCATCTCTCCTGCACAAGTCGAGGGTTCAAATCCTAAACATTCCTGCAGGAAAACACATGAGTGGAATCAGGCGAAGATCTGAAGGGAAGTTACATAAAACTGCTGTGAAGCCTCTCAGCCTGTGGACCAGACCACGGCCACGATTCTCTGTTTCTGTCTGTCTGTCAGATTATTGGGATTAACAATAACGACACTCATAATCCAGACCAAAGAGTCATTTAGAATTCAGTTTCCTGTCATCTACAGGCCCGAGGCTCGGCGTCTAAATAATATTATTAATCTATACTGTACCAAAGCTGAACATCATACCATGTTGTCCTGAAGGTACAGAGACAGAGGACAGATGTTGTTTGTCCCAGTGTCTTTACGATGAGATTGGCCGTGAATTACTGCGGCACAAACAAGTGGTGTCAAAGCTACGGTTCGCCCCGTCTGGAAGCTGTGTTTTTCCCACATCTCTGGTTTCAACGTCTGCACCGGAGAGAAGTTTTATTCCTTCAGCGACAACAAAAACTTAAATCTGTCCGTGTCTCACCGTCCTCAACAACAACAGCTGTGGAAAGACAGTCTGAGAAGTCAGACCAGACGAGAGATATTTGAGGCTGCGGTGGAACTGAACCACAGACGGGAGGAGGACGGAGTGGGAAAAACTTCAATCCTTAGTTCAAACCTTCAAAGTTCAAACAACTGAAACTAACTCAGGAAAAAGGTTCGTATTACTGTAGTAAAGATAACACAGCTACAGATCCACTCTTCTCCATTCTTCTTCAGGTGTCTCCACAGTGAATCATCCTTCTCCATCTCCCCCTGTCCTCTGTATCTTCTACTCTGACTCCAACCACCTCCATGTCCTCCCTCACTTCATCCATCAATCTCTTCTTTGTCTCCTGCCTGGTAGCTCCATCTCTAGGATCATTCTTCTACCAATGTGTCCACTGTCTCTCCTCTGAACATGTCCAAACCATCTCAATCTGGCCTCAACTACTCTTTCCCGGACTCAAGTCCACTTCCTGGGGCTCATCACCTTCTCCATCTGTAGTTGTTACAACTCTGCACATCATCCTCCTTATAGATTAGAACTAGAACCCTGAAGAACCTCTGTATGGACTGAACCGATAGTAACAGACACAGATGATTGTTAGAAGTTCAGTCTAAAGAAGAGAGAAGCTGACAGATATTGTAATGGTGAAGTTTTGGTTGGACCAAAACACCAGATTAGTTTTTTTGGTTCTACTCTGACCCACTTCCTCCAATCAAAGACGACGAAGCGCTCTCACTCAGCCCGTTCCCCACGGGTCAGAGCACCAAATGGAAAATTCCTCCTCCAACGGGCCAAACAAACAGCGTGGGGCCATGAAGATGCCGGAACAATCTGGGCATTGTGCAGAAGAATAACAGCCTGATCTGAGGAATCCCTGGAAAAACACTGAACCGATCACATTCCTGCAGAGATAAAAACTGGAGAAGAAGAAAGAGTCGGAAAAATGTAAAATATTACTTCGTTAATCATTTCCATTTTCACTGCACAGACTCCGGTCAACTAGACATCACCTGTGGTCACATGACTAGCTTAACCTGTGGTCACATGACTAGCTTAACCTGTGGTCACATGACTGGCAACTCATTCCTCTCTCTCCTGGATACCAGCGTCAACAAACATGGACCCTGAAAGCCAAGTGTCCTCTCTGACGTCAGTGTGTATTTGGATACGAGGTGTGTGACACCTGATGCCACTCGCCTGTGGTCAGGTGTGTGTGTGTGTGTGTGTGTGTGTGTGTGTGTGTGTGTGACTGGGCCTTAGAGACAGAGAGCACTGACACCAAGACCATCTAACACTTTACAGGCACCTAGTAATGAGAAAAATAAAAAAAAAATCAAATCAGAGCAGCAGCCCACAGGAGGGGGATGATTCAATCTTTTAGTTAGAGCCGTTACATAAGGAGGAGAAGGAGGAGGAGGAGGAGGAGGAGGTGATAGAAGGATGTGCCATCAGACCAGATGAACAAGACCCAAATTAACCAATGAGATTCTGTTCAAAGGACCCTGCAGAGAACAGAACCAGCCACAGAAACATCTGTGTTCTGCCATGGGGACACACACACACTCACACACACTCACTCAGGACGGTTCAGCCCACACCCTACAGGGAGCATCACTGATGGAGGAGGGGGCGGAGTTATGTAACGGTAGAGTTCAGTCAGAGAGTTTGACACAGTGACAGAACTGAGCGACGCCTAAACATCTGAAACTAATAACAACAACTGTCAGGTACAACACTGAGGTTCAAACTTGTTGAGAATAAAAGTATGACATCACAACTGAAACATCAGAGTCTGTAATCTGGGTTGAAACCAGTGTTATACAACGTCCAGTGGGATTAAGATGAACCAAGTGACGCAGGGACAGGAGGGAGGACAACAGCAGGGATGGACGACGTCAGTGTTTTCGTTTTCTGACCTTGGCCACGAAGACACAGAATTATCGCAGCCTCACTGTCCACACGGACCACAGCCCACATCCCCGACCAAAGGTGGATACTAGATGAGGACACTGTCTCTGACAAATGTGGGTCGAGTCCTGATAAAAACCTGAGTTCATGGGATTCACTGGTCAACGGTTGATGATTGTTCAAAATCGACCACTAATGAAAACATTTCCCAATCATAGAGTCTATGATTAACTCCCTGCTGCTGCTCCTCCACCTTTGGCTCCATCTTCATTTACTGCTGTTATTTTTTCTTCCTCCTTCTCCACCCTCCTTTCAGGCCGATATTTCTGTTTTCCATTCATCCCTGCTGATGCTGCTCTCAGAGCTCACACTCAGCAGTGTGACCGGTGACTGACCAGGCCTTCATCCACCCCTCCTCCTCCTCCTGCTGCTCCTCATCCTCCTCCTCATCTCAGTCATTCTTGTGTGACAGCAGTGAGGTTACGACTTGGAGGGATTTTTACGTAAGATGTCAGGGTTTGGTCAGATGTGAATCTGGGTTAATGTTGTCTCTGCTGTGTGTCCACATAGGAGCCCAGAGTGGACTTTTGTCTTTGACAATCCAACAAACTGACGACAATTTCTGAACAGACTGTCGCTAGGCAGAAAAGGCCAGTATGATGTCATTGATACAAATCCTTTTTGGACACTGAAAACTCTGTCTGCAAATGACAAACTAACAACGTTGCCATTTCATCTTTGAAATAAAAGAAAAGGTCAACATTCTCCTCCTAAACCTGTGACAGGGATCACAGGGCTGACTGCAGACAGGGGGCGCTGGTCCAGTCCTGTCATGGGGTTTACATGATGACGGAGGAAAACAAAAGGTCCATTGAGCAAAGCATCTTGGGAGGTGGTGTGACTCCTCGACGTCATCTTAACGTCGGAGCTGTAACATGATCGCACTCTTCTCACCACGAGTCCCTGAATAATGAAAAGGGGTTTAGGATGTCACATGACCTCCACACTGGACCTGACGAACCAGAGGTTGACCAGGCTGACCAGCTCTGACCAGGAGGTGAAGACGAGATGGAGATACGCTTAATTTCACTTCTGTCAAACTCAAGGTCCACGGGCCAGATTTGGACCATCACTTCATTTGATGTGGCCCACAGGTCCATCATGGACTGGACTGGATTAACTCTAGTACTGTTGTCCAACCCTTGAAGCTCTATGGGAACCGATCATCTGACGAGTCGGACAAGGAGACGCGATGCAGGATGACCCAAAAATAAATCTCTTCCGAACCACCTCAGGGTCCCAAACCAGTTTTTTGCTCCCGTTTAAGAAATGTTTGACTCAGTCAAAATGACTGAGACAGAACCAACCAGCAGGGGTTGCTGCAGCCCCTAGCAGCGTCAGCAGCAGCTGTTTTGTTCCAGGGCTAAATTTATACGTGAAGGTCGAGCATGCAACTGGGGGTCGGGGCCCTTCTTGGGGCTCCAAGGGTTACACAAGAGGGTCCTCCAGAGGGCGGGAGCGAGTCATTGTCATGTGACCAGAACTTATCACCACATGATAGTACAGCCTGCTCACTGTTATTATTACAGTATTTTCCCAGCTCTTTAAAGCATTTTCTGTGGACCAGAACCAGGACCAGAGCGATAATCAGCTGAATGATATTATCAAACATCCCTAGTTAGCACCAATCCACCTACTGTCTAATCTGGTCGATGTCCTCTGATCTAATCCAATCTAATCCAGTTAAACCAACATTCATTCATCAAGATTAGAGAAGCCCCCTGGTGGTCACATGAGCTCTTATCATATATAATGTGGAAGAAGAATCTTGACATCGGATCACTGAAACTTTCTGCTGTAAAAATGGAAATTGAACCTGTAGGAGGTCAAACCTGTGGTTCTCACCACCCTTCAGGAACAGGAACACGTGCAGATCCTGGGCCAGTTCACAACAGTGTGTTTTTTTAATACGACTTGTCGTCTCGTCACCTGCTACAGAGTAAATATTTGAGATATTTGCTGTTGGAAGCGCAGGGGGAATTTTTTTCAGTAACTATGAAGAAAAACCAGCTCGACCAGCACCACTGGACCAGGTTCCTATCTCGGTTGAGGTAAATGTCAACACAGCCGTCAGGTAGAGCAGAAAGACGGGAACTAGGAAGGACCAGGACATACATTAGATTACGGATCAACTACGGTTCTGAGACATTGGTCTCGGTTTTGGGGGAAAACTGCAGGTATTGGTATCAGTCCAGATCGGAATCAGACGGTTCAGTGTTTGGACAATATCAATAAATCAGATATGGACAGATAAATAATGAGTTAATAAAAGACATCCCTGCAAAAAAACTGTGATGTTTTGTCCTAGCTTTGTCCTAGATTGAGAACCAGTGGCATCGATGCGACAGTGAAGTCATGTGACTCCATGACTGTTTACTGTCATGTAATTAACACTCAAACCACCGGGGACACTTCTCTGGAGCGTCGGAAATGAGGGATCTATTTTTGAAAGGCGATACTTTCCGCACCACTGCGTCCATTAGACCAGGACAGATCAGATGATCTGGGGACGTCCACTCTGAGGGAGCAGAGAAACTGGATCCAGCTTCTGACACCTACACCTAAAAATAAGTGGCCCATTTGAACCAGAACCACAGCCCACTAACCCGCAGACTCCATGACCCAGTTCATCCTTGGAGCTCCATGGAGCCTGGATGAAGACTGGATGTCCTGGAAGACTAAACACTTACTAAATGCATGTTTGATGCTGCATCTGTGACCTGATGACAGATACGTGGATGAAGATGATACCAGTACTGGTATCGGTATTGGTATCAGGTAGATACGTTAACCAGATACTTGAGACCAAATCCTTTGTCACAGCTACAATCGTAACATCTACGTTGATGACGAGCTCCTTTTAGTCACATGACGTCCCTCATCTGTGATGTCATTGACACAGTTCCGTGTCTGATTAACATCTGACTCGTCAAGTGATCAAGGAACTGTCTCCAGTCCTTCATCTTACCGTCAACGTCTGTGTTCGTCATTAGCCACGTGCTAACACTGTCGCTCTGATTCGCCACTGGTTCATTATCTAAGTGACTCTGTTTGAACCCATCAGGAAATATTTCTACACCAACAGAGACTCAGTCTTCCTCATTCAGCATCATTCCTAAGACCGACCTCCTTCTATTTATACCTGGGTCAGTGATAATCTCCAGGTCTGGACCTGTTAATCCAGATGATTCTTCTGCCAGAAGACCAGACTCTGTCTCTACCATCTCTACATTCACAAGAAATAAAAAGAATCTGTAGCTTCTTTGGATCTCAGAAAGATTCTTCATCCTTCACCTGTAAAGGCCATGATAATGAATGAGACACTGACACTAATCAGGTTAAATAAAGCAGCAGTTTGCTGTTATGTGACCTACTGTACAGACGGCATGAACTCAATCCCTCATCTCCACCGTCCTCCTCTCCACTGTCCTCCTCTCCTCTGTCCTCCTCTCCTCTGTCCTCTTCATTCTCAGCTTGGATGCAGAGTGAACAGACTGAAAACCACAAAGTTTTCATCATTATTAACAGAAACACATTATGAACTTTTTGCATTTGTGTATTTCTCCCATGTCCAGATCAGCTCTCATCACTTGCGCCCCCTAGAGGGATGTACAAAGATAAGGGATTTGCTGTGTCCCTCACCTAATCTCACCTTATTTATTATAAAAAAATATGAATCAGATATTAAATATTGGGGTTATTTTTTGGACCATTTTTTGACCATACAGCCCACGCGGGCCACTAACGCCAAAATGGGTCACAGCTAATGTGCGATTTGATTTCATCAAAGCGCCTCAGCCTCTATATCTGTCAGTTCCACCGCCCACTCCTCTGCTCCGTCTCCTTCTCCGTCAGCGTCACCCATCTCTGATGTTTGCTCACCTGGCTCCATTCACCGTCTCCATTCAGTCACCACCTTATTTTTAACCTTTATTTTCCGTCCTGTGCAGCAGCCCATTAACATGTTCGTTGACCAGCTGAGAAACTGTGACATCACCCATCCTTTTTATTATAAACTTCTGCTTTGGTTTGGAAACGCTGACCACTTCCTCTTGTTTCAGACTGCTTCACATCTGACCCAGCTTCCTTTCTACTCATATGACACTTATGAAAAATACACCACCAAGACGTTTGCAGAAAACAAACAAGTTTATCTTGTTAAAAAAGCAGGTCTTGAACCTGGACTTAAATATTTGTGGCAGCTACTTTGCCTCTAGGCTGAGACACATACCTCTGAAACAGGCGTAGGCAAATATTTTTACTCCTGGGCCACAACAGATACAAATATTTTTGGTTTAGGAGCAGAAGAAAAGAGCATTTGTGTGAACCAAGATAAATTAGAATGAAAAAATCAATTAAAAAAAAGGCAAAAATCCAAAATTGCTTTTCGCCTTTTCCTCAGTATCTAGTGGGGAAATGTTGGCATTTCAGAGAAAATACAGAAGTATAATGATAATATAAAGTTATAATCATAATTGGACATTTAATTGTCCAAATATGATTTTACTCTTTCACAAACAACCCAAATGTTGGGGTAAAACTTTGTGTTTGTCCCAACTCTGAGCTGGAACTTGACCCTGACTTGTCACGTAGAAAAGTTGGATAAAGTCCTGATTAGAAAAGTCAATAAACAGAGTGTTTTTTCTTGAATCTGTCAGTAACTTGTCTTCATGTCTTCATGGACATGTTCACAGTCTGCTTGAAGAAAAAAACCATTTCATGATAACATCCCTGTGCTACCGGTGGACGTCACTAGAGGGGAAAAAAAACACAGCCGTGATGCTAACCATCATCATACGACAGCTGGTACTGGCGGCTCAACCATCGTCGCTGCACCAACCGCCCCACGTCCATCTGTACACGGAAGGCCGTGATTTACATTTCATGCAAATCTTTGCAGGAAACAGCAGCTCTATTTAAAAAGATGAAATGAAGATGAAAAGAATCTTCATTTTCTCAAGCTACGTGATCTGGACCTGTGTTTATTTTCTCTTTCTGTGTGAACTGTGTCCTGCTGTGCTGGTCAAGGTGACCAACGGGCTGCAAAAATATGTTTGTTGGCAAAATTGCAGATTTGAGATGAACAAACCGACGTTTTCCTTCTTTGATTCATGGATGTTGATAAAGTTTAAACAGATTTTTCACCTGATCTAAGATCTCTACGTTTTATTAATGTCACATCAAAAGATAACATTGAATAAACCAGGACTTGGTCAAAAAAACACTTTTTCTTTTCCTTTCAGCTTGTCCCTTTTTCAACATTTTCCCTCTCACCCTGTCCTCCGTATCTCCTACTCTGAGTCCAACCACCTCCACCTCCAACTCGATGTCCTCCCTGTCAATACTTTTTGATTCTGTTAATAAATTCAATCATGCCTGCAATAAAATATAATCTGAATCAGTTTAGACTCCAAACACATCCTGCTTTGCCACCTGGTACAGACGGAGCCTCAGAACCAGGGACTATTAACCAGGGAAATGTAATACCTGGAGCTGATGACCTGGACACAAACAGGAAGTGATGGAAATGTTGATATTTGAGCTCATGAACCTTCATCAATCATCACTGCTGCTGCTTTGTCAACCAACCAAACTGTTGTATCTTGATCAGATTCAACAGCAGCCAGTGTGGAGGATAAATCCATCCCTGACTGACCTCCAGAGACTGACCACCCTGGTGACTTTGCAGCCAATTAAAAGCATCTTCTAGAAGCTGTCTGCCTGATGGCGGTGATCCTCAAGTGGCTCCTGTGTCATGGAGACCTGGTTTTCCCCTGCCGTGAGACTCCCACGCTCACGGGAGCCGTAACCAAACACCTGCCTTTTTGTTTGGCTCCCTGCTGGCCAGGTGGATAAAGAGAACAGACGAGGGCGGAGGAGGCGGAGGAGGAGGAGGAGGAGGAGGAGGCTGGGGTTGAGCAGAGAAGAAGAGAAACAGGCAGGTCACAGATCTTTTGGTTTGGGTGATTTGGTGCAGCCGAGGGCATCAGTCGTGGGAGAAAGTTATTTTCCACCACTGCTGCAGTGAAGGTCTAAGAAAAGAGGAAGAGAGGAAGTCTTATTTATGCGCCTCCGTCTACTGTCCTCCACCTCAGTGCAGCAAGTTCCTTCACTGACACAGAGACTGACGGCTCAGCTAACATGAAGACCGGCAAGAGGTCCTTCGTAGGTGAGTACTCTTTCTGCTGCTCCCTCTATGCTGTGAGATGAACGGAGATCATGGTCAGAGGTGGAGCTTTTTTCTCTCCTCTCCATGTCTTTACTGTAAACGTTTGACTTTCACTTTGTAAAGTTTTCCCATGGTTTATCATCAATCTGGTCCAGTTCTGGTCTGGTCTGACGTCAGGCCTATAATGCTACGGCTTAATTTAAAACCCCTGGTATCTGTGGCATGACGCCTGTCAGTGGCTTCTCAGGTTCTCTTCTGGTGCGACTTATTTTTAAATCTTTGTTCTTACTCAGCCCTCCTTGAACCAATCAGCAATCTTCTTGTATTGTCTGTGTCTTTCTTCTCAGGGATTGTTGTTGTTATCATTTCATGCCATTCCAGGCCACAGGGCATGAGGTTGGACTGAGAAATGTAATCAATAGTTCTTGATAACATTGATATCGTGTTGCTCCTGTTTAGTTGAACATTAAACCAAGGAACTTTGGTTATTAAGTTACTGTATTCACATCTGTACAGTCTCCAATTTACAACCAGTCCTTTAAAGGAAGCTGTACTGATGAAGACAACCATGGTGTAGACCTGTGGTTCTTAACATGGGGGGCGGGCTCCCTGGTGTGGCACTTTGGTGCAGCCAACAGATAGAATATATCCTCTTTAAGGTCCTGGAAAAGCTGATTCATCCTCATCATCAGATGCTTTGAAGTGAAGACTGATTTTCTTGAAATAACATCTGAGAGTTCTCTAGATCAAACACTTCCAAAGGTCCATTGAGCAAACTCTCACCATTTTCAGAGCAATAATTTGTCCAATCCAAAATACGTGTCGCGACAACATGAACAACAGACTGGGCTCTAAGAGGCACAGAGTTCTGGAGAACCTAGAACCAATGTTACTTTTTGGCATTTTCAACTGGTGGGACTAGCTAGTGTGTGGTAGGCCTTTGCCTTAATTAATGTTAATGTTGAAAAATATACATATATATTTTTAATAACCATTTTTGTTGCCACAAGAGATGGAGATTAGAGACGAAGAGGAGATTTATGGATACAGTGAGGGAGGACATGGAGGTAGGACATGAGGATACAGAGGACAGGGGGGAGATGGAAATTATTGACTCGCTGTGGCAACCCCTGAACAAAAGGGATTAGCTGAAAGGAAATGAAGAAAGAAGAAGTTACCAGTTAAGAATGACTGATTTCATTGAAAATGCAAATAAAACTGTTCTAGAAACCAAACTCTGGGATCTCCGAGTCTGGGATCTGTCCTCTGTTCTGATAAAGAAGAATTACATTCGTATCCACAGCTATTATTACTGATATTATCACTGATCACAGTAATTATAGCATTAATAGTAGAGTCGCCATCATGAATAATAACAATTAGCGGCGTTAATTATTAGGGAGCGTTCCCACATACTTGGCAGCAGAGTGATATCAAATAATATGGAATCCTTGGCAGCGGTGTGTGTGTGTGTGTGTGTGTGTGTGTGTGTGTGTGTGTGTGTGTGTCCTCGTCAACAGGTTTAAAAGCAAACAAGATGATCTGAGCATGAGCAGTGATCTAATCCCTGTGGAGAAACTGGACGACAAGAAACAAAAAAAAAGAAAAATAAAACGGATCTCATTTCCTGCCTGGGAAAACAGGAGGGAAACAAAGGCAGTGAAACCTGAACTCTGCCTTTCCAAAAAAAAACCTGCTTCAGGGAATGGACTTGAACCAGCAGCTCTGGTCCAGGTCTCCCTGTGACTGCACACTGACCAAAACAACGACCACCAGACAGCAACAGCCTGGTAACATCATCTGCCTCATTACGCCTGCAGGGGTCACAAAGGAGCCGTTTGAGCTGTGACTCATCTGTCGTACTAGCGCTTTTTTTTGCCACCTCCCACTCACCCCCCCTGGAGGCGAACAACAGCCAGGTAGCATTTGATTAGTCGCACGCTGTGAATTATCGCCCTTCAATTTCACGATGACGACGTCTGGGGGGTAAAACCCGTGGGTGAAGTTTGAAGTGAAGTCGACTGTTTCTGTACTTTTTGACTTCATTCACTTCCTATTTCTGAACCTTGTGATGGCCTTTCTGACAGGACGCTGTTCGTCACATGGGGGAAAACTCTCTCCACCAAATGTTTGTTTCACTCTGTGTTTCGTGACGCGTCGGGTTTTTCCTGTTCTGAGGTGAAAGAGCTTCTTAGATGAGAAGTGAAATGTTATCCAGAGAGCAGTAAAGACAAGCTAATACAATAATATATTTATTTTTTTAACTCTATTTCCCGAGTATCTTTTTATCACCATAGTGAGCAGGGGAGCAGTGTGGGGGGACCAGGCTCAGGGCGCCTCAGCCGTAACGGGATCCGAACAGGGGTCCTTGCGGACCCAAGTCTGCTTCCTTAACCACCCACCGCCCCAAGTCCGGTGTAGTTTGCCCATGTCTGCTCCAGGTGTTTCTTCAGAATCATTGAACCACACACAACCTGACTTCACTTCCTCTCTATCATCAGGTTCAGATCACAGGTGCTGCTTTGAACTGAGGTTTCACTTCCTCTCAATGAGTGTCACATGGTAAAAACAAGGGGACAAACCTCAGTGAATTCCCCATGGACAGAAACTCTGACGTTATTGCAGATGAATATTTTTACTCATTTTTTTATTTTTATCTATTTAGTCTATTTACAGTTTGGTTTTGATTCAACCCTCTGACATTTCTAATAATGAAACAACCAGGTGAAAGACCAGTGACAGATTAAGCTTCTGGCTTAAGGTTCTTTCTGCCTGATTTTACCTGACTAGCATTTGCATGTTGTCTGTAAAGCAGAAGTAAAACCAACTTCGCTTGAAAATGACCTAAAAATAGGGATTTTTCTGACGATTAAGAAACATTTTAGACAATTTAAAGGAAGTCTAATTCTGTAAGGCACAGGTGTCAAACTAAGGCCCGGGGGCCAAATCGGGCCCGCAGTGTAATTATATTTGGCCCACAAGATCATATCATATATGTTCTAGATTTTTCCACCAGTATATAGGCCTCATATACTGGCAGAATTTGTAGTATTAGGGCATAGTCTTTGTTATAGCACAGTTTTTTTTTGTTGTAGGTTTTCAAAAATAAATATTAAAACGTATTTGAAAAGGCTACAGAAACAGGCAAATACCCTTGATATGTGTTTTATATTTGATTTAATTTCTCAAGTCTGTCCCAGATCCAATGATCCTGAAAAAAAATCAAGATTTATTCAGGGATGGCACTTGAAGACAGGCAAGCCAGGCAGTTGTTTGAGGCTCTCGCCACTAGGGGGCCTGGTCGAATTTACTTTTTTTGCTGTCCCATCCTACATAACTTCCAATAGCCTGTCCATCCACATGGACACAGGCCACAACCGGCCCCCAGGCCATAGTTTGCCCAGGTCTTCTGTAGCTCCTCTGATGAAAATGCTTCTGTAAATGCTTCAGCATTATGGCCGCCTGCATTATGACTGACTTATGTAACATATGGGGGTTAGTGGACCATGAACAGCTGCTCTGATCCCTCCCTTTGGGCTTTATGTAGAATGAAGTCATTAGTGTTTCCACAGAATTTATGTAACTCATAACCCTGACCTGGTTCATCTGTAGAACCATGTCCTGGAGTCACAGAGGGGATTTGCATGAGTTTGAATAGGAAAATGAGTGGATTAGCAGAGTCAGCCTGGTGCAAAGATTGAAGGAAAGAGGAAAGAGTGAATTCAAAAAGCAAATACATTCCAACAGTTTAGAGAATCAATGTGAAAGTTTGGTTTTGAATGATTGGACAATAAGTGGAAGTTCCTTCAACTTGATTCAGATTGAGTTGAGTTGTTTCATCAGAAACAAGACGACACCATTTACCTTAGAAATAGAAAA
This sequence comes from Paraplagusia blochii, assembly GCA_016785265.1. NCBI lineage: Eukaryota > Metazoa > Chordata > Actinopteri > Pleuronectiformes > Cynoglossidae > Paraplagusia > Paraplagusia blochii. The sequence goes on from JAFBJS010008808.1 coordinate 329,246, forward strand.
AAAACATTTAAATATTTCAGTTCCTGTTCCTCATCAGGGAGGACAGTGGGACAGCTGGCACCCAAACCTGGACCAGTGTCCGTCCACCACCACCAGTGGAGCCCAGTAAATGGGCCACCTGGACACGTTGCCTGGGACACTGGTTGTATTTGTCCTACCAACAGTACTACTGGTAGTTGACTGTCATTACAGCTGTAACGGATCCACTGCACAGCAGATCTGTTTACTTCATGTGAGTCAGGCTGATGTCACGGTGAACAGAGGACACCGGGCCATCGTTCATTTGATCGTTCATCATGTCTGCGATGTCCCGGACGTGACCCTTCGTCAGCTGTTCGTCATCACTCGTAGGAATGTTAGCGTTCTGCTCTGTGTCTTTGAGGCTGTACGTCGACGTGACGTTCCACTGCACTGTCTTTCATTCTGTGTCCCAGAAAAGAATCTTGCGCTTGTGTGGTGTTCCATGAGGACATGAGGACATCCTTGTAGATGGATCTGGATCCTCTTCATTTAGAATCTTGTGCATTTAGCAGAAAGGGTTCTATCTGGAGCAACTTATAGAGAAGGTTTACCATAATCAACGTCCGAAAGGTATAGAATCCGAAAAGAAAAGACAATTATATAATTTGGATTTTGGTGGGCCTGATGACAAAGCTGAATGGGCCACATCCAGCCCCCAGACCTTAGTTTGACACTTGAGACTTAACATGTTTGATTTCACATAATCAAAGGTTTTATTCTTCAAAAACCGTCTTCAGCTCAGGGACGGAACGTCCGGTGACTGGATTCCATACAATCCGCTTGTTTGGACATTCTGTTGTCCTTCAGTCACAGGACAACGTTAACTGGCGATGATTAAAGTATAAAGACATGATTACGTTCAGTTACTAAATATTTTCCCAAATATTAAGTCCATACAAGGGAAATCCACAAAGGATGAAGAGGAGGAAGGAGGCGAGAGCGTGAAGGAACATCTCCACATCCCACTCATCGTTCACTCTTCCTCCTCCATCCCTGCAGTAACTACTCCTCCTCGTCATGGGCCTCCTGCGGGCAAAACGTCCACAAATCTGCGGCGGAATCCCGTGACGTCACGTCAGCTGAAGAGGTTGCTACGGTGACAAGAGGAAAGGGGCGGGAAAGGGGGCGCGTCCTCTTCCTTTTGCGTCATTGTACCACGTGGGGTGCATAAATACTCTGCTGCGCTCGGGTGTTCAGCGGCACTGCGCACAGGAGAGGAGCGGAGCTGAGCCGAGCGCACGGTTGACAGTCATCTGTGCGCGTCCGGAGAAAGCACGACACCGAGTGGGCGAAGGGAATAGATACAGGGATATATATTTTTTTCTCTCTTTTTGAACTTTTTATTGAACGGTCCTCGGATAACTGCTCAATGACCATGGCTGTGACGGAGGCTGGATGTGACCTGACTTACTGCAAAATGCGGGGGATTGTCGCCGTCCTCGCGGGTGAGACACACAATTAGTCAAGAGTGGAAATGGAAACATGTCACATGACGTGTGAGCGATCGTCACTGTTTGATTTGAATGACTGTGATGGTTTTCATTTTGTTCTGTGCAAACGTCAAAAAAAAATTTTTTTTTTCTTAATTTTATTTTAAATCGGTGATCTTCTCTTGTCTGATAATGACTTCTGATTGGTCAATGCTTTGTTGGTGACCACTGGTGCCTTCTGAGTAGGTGACCTGTAGGTGGTTGCATAAGCCTGGAGTCTTGTATTGTGTGTCACTCAACAGAAACTGTAAATCAAAACACCCAGATGTTAAAAACGAGGATTGAAAATAAAGGAAAACATCACTTTTCCTCTTTCATGTCTGTCCATCCACCGAGCCAACGTCTTTGCGTCTTTGTCTTTGTCTCCTCAGCCTTCATAAAGGAGAGGAAGATGGGGCTGAACGACTTCATCCAGAAGCTGGTGTCCACGCCACATATCTGCCAACAGTAAGTTCTTCCAACAGTGTCCTGTCCATTCATGTTCCAATCCCTTCATCCCCTGAGCCTGGCAGGACATGGTGTGAGTCCTGTAATCCTGGTCTCACAGTAAGAATAGCTGCTCTGACCAGTGTTTAATCACCTTTGCTGCAAATCCCTGTCTGACCACTGAACCAGGACGGAGCTCTAATTCAATTACCTCACCGTGCACACGCCCGTGCATCTCATTCTTTTGATCTTATTGATTAAAAAAAAGTTAATTTCTTAAAGGTTAAAGGGATCTTAGTGTTTGCTGGTGTCCAGTTGAGCAGAACCACACAGTCCTGCAGGGTCTGGGCCTGAGGGTCAGCAGACTAAGACTGTTCTCAGACGGATCAGGTGGTGTCACGGGGACAAGTCTGATCTGTCTGGAAGATTCCCACAGTCATTCATGGAGTTGATTTTTGTTTTGTTTTTGTTTGTCTTCAGTGTGGAAGTGAACAGTCTCCTGAAGATTGATGAGAACCAGAATGAAGAAATGGGAAATGGCCCACATCCTGCAACCTCGGTAAAAAAAAAAGACCAAAACACTGAGTTCAATCTTACCTCATAATGTCAGTGTCTTATCATGTCCTTCTTGTCTTGTGGTCCAGATGTGCCTGAGTTCACGGAGCTCCTTGGTGGAGGACACTCAGTGAGTAGTCTGATCAAAATATAAACCCTTCTCATTGCACATTTGTAAAATAAAAAAAAAGATTCTAACATTTTCATTTTCTCCTCATCAGAATCAAACCCTGTGACTTTGACTACTTGAAAATCATCGGTAAAGGCAGCTTTGGGAAGGTGAGCGTCTCCGTGTCCCTCCACTAAACAAACCTGAAGACTTGTTGAGATCATGGAGGTAAATGTTTGCTGTGTTTCAGGTTCTTCTGGCTCGACACAAAGAGTCCACAAAGTACTACGCAGTGAAAGTTCTGCAGAAGAAAATCATCCTGAAGAAGAAGGAGGTGAGGAACTAAAATGTCACAACGTCACATGTCAAAAACAAGAATATTTGTGGACCGATCTCTTGGTTCTGTTGACAACTTCTCTTAATCCAGTCCTTCTCCCTCCTCCTTTAGCAAAAGCACATCATGGCCGAGCGCAGCGTCCTGATGAAGAACATCAAGCACCCCTTCCTGGTGGGTCTGCACTACTCCTTCCAGACTACTGACAAGCTCTACTTTGTCCTGGACTACGTCAACGGTGGAGAGGTGAGGGGTCAGCGACCCACATCCACAGCAGGATGGTCACATGAGTCTGTGTTTGACCCATGTCGCTGCTCTCCTCCAGCTCTTCTACCACCTCCAGAGGGAGCGGATCTTCCTGGAGCCCAGAGCCCGCTTCTACGCTGCAGAAATCGCCAGTGCGCTCGGCTACCTCCACTCACTGCATATCGTGTACAGGTAAGTTGCAATACCACAGCTCCCCCTTGTGGATAAATGTTACATTGAAGTAACACGAATTTCCCGAGAATTGTGAAGTAACAGCTTTCACCGAACTGTGTTCAGGGACCTGAAGCCGGAGAACATCCTGTTGGACTCACAAGGACACATTGTCCTCACGGACTTTGGACTATGCAAGGAAGGTCTGGATCCCAACGGAACCACCACCACCTTCTGTGGGACACCTGAGGTATGTGGACTCTTCCCCTGGAGCTGAGTGGAATAAACAAATGAACCAGATCCTGGACACTGATCTGGACCGTTCTCTTATACAGTACCTGGCCCCGGAGGTTCTCCAGAAGCAGGCGTACGACCGGACCGTGGACTGGTGGTGCCTGGGCTCGGTCCTCTACGAGATGCTTTATGGACTTGTGAGTAAAGTGGACATTGTTTTGGTTTTGTTCACACACTTTAACTCTGACTAATGTGACTTTGTGTGTGTTTTTTCTTCACAGCCTCCGTTCTACAGCCGGAACACAGCGGAGATGTACAACAACATCCTGCACAAAGCTCCGGTGCTGAAGCCCAACGTGTCAAACGCAGGCAGGGAACTGCTGGAAGGTCTCCTGCAGAAGGACCGCACCAAGAGGCTGGGAGTCAAGAACGACTTTGTAAGTGGTTAGAACTGAACCTGCAGAATTCTAGCCAGTCCTTTACTCTTCTTTTCTCTGACCGCTCATCTGAATTCTGTGACCCAACAGCTGGAACTCAAGTTTCACTCCTTCTTTTCCCCAATCAACTGGGATGACCTGATGGCCAAGAAGATCACACCTCCATTCATTCCCTCAGTGGTAGGTTAAACATTCAAAACTAAAGAGCCTTGAAACTGTATAACTAATAATATTTGTTCTGAAATTTGCATAATATATTCATAAAATATTGGTCAAATCAATATCAGTTTTTCCTCCAAAAAACCACCGTTTGTTCTACTGATAGATTGTTGTTGTTTTTTGATTCCAAAAATGACCATTAAATCCAACTCCTGCTCCACCTTCTCCTCAGAGTGGTCCAACTGACCTGCAACACTTTGATCCTGAGTTCACCCACCTGCCCGTGTCCTCGTCCCTCTGCACCGACGCCCCCACTGTGACCAGCAGCGTGAAGGAAGCCGCTGGAGCCTTTCCAGGCTTCTCTTATGGACCTCCCGCAGAGCACACCTTCCTGGGCGACGTGGTCATTGCCACCGACCTCTCCTGAGAATGGACCAGAACCAGGACAGGGATCTCAGGAGGAGGAAGACTACTTTTTTGGACCAGTCAGGGAACAATGAATGGATTTAAAAAAAAAAAAAAACTAAAACGTACGTTTGACTGAAACTGTGGGATTCTTCATAACACCAACATCACTGGCCCGCACAGCTTTGCCTAAAACACTCCAAGACTGCAGTACACATGTGCCAAGATGGGAGGAGCTCTAGGGTCACGACGGGATGATGTCGACGCGAGGAGGAGAAGGAGAGGGGGGAGGAGAAGTGCCTGAGGTTTAGATCTTTGGCATCTGCTGCAGCAATATCCATCAAGCTCTATCAAAACATTCTCTAGAAGAAAACCCACACTCTTCACTCTGACATTTTTATTATTTTTCAGGGCACTGCCTTTATGTTGACTGTAATTCCTGTCTTTATTCAATTGCACTTGAGGAAACAAGGGTCCAGGAGAGAGGGTACAGACTGAGATCTGCTCACGTAGTCAACAGCATCTTCAGATGCCACCTTCAGGCCAGTGTTTTCATGTGTGGCCCATGAGTTCCAACCTCTGGTAAACAATTCCCCCCTGATTGTTTCTTTCATTCAGTTCCCATTGTTAAACTGTAGGGGGAGATGAGTGAAACCACAACAGACAGTTTGGCCCACATGATGGCGCTGGCCTGACGCAGCTGCTTGTTTCATCGATACTTAACATTTCAATAGAATACTTTAGTCGATGGTACTTGGACCAAACATTTTGTCTCCGGACCTGTTTGTCCTCATTTACTGATGATCAAAGTTTTACTGATACTGATATTTTTTAGCAAAGTGTTCACTAACAAACACAGTCGCCGTTGTCTGTAGAAATGTTCACAGAAACCAAATGTTAAGAATCAAATTTGTCCTGGCCAATCGATCTCCAAAAAGGGTTTAGTTGTTAGTAACTGGACTTCTTCTTGGAGTTGAAAGACGTTTCATTTCTCAACTGAGGAACTTCATCAGTTTCTGGTTGTTGTTGGAGGGAACTCTAGTGGTTCTACTCCTCTGGACCACTGTCTTCACCACTGGACAAAGGTGTGAAGAGTTGTTTTGGTCTCCTCACCTTTTTAGGGAGAAAGCTCCTGATGTTAATGAGCAGTTTTTTTGTCACATGTCCTGATGTGAATGGGACAAAACAACAAAACCCTATGTGGATATCATGACCTGGATGAATGAGAATCTTCACAGAAAGTCCAATTGATACTATTCCTATCATCATCAGTCATCATCATTTATATTATCATCACCCCTTCTGCCTTTTCCTTGGACTGCCAGAATTTTTGCTGATAAACTATGTAGAAAAGGTTAAAATGTAGCATTGTAGCCTTTATTGCATGACTTTTACTTGTTGTCATTCAAGTCTAAAGCCTAATGTTGGACCAAAAGAAAGAAAAGTGAGCCAATGGACTGGACAACGTCACTAGTACCAGTTTAGTCCATGACCTGATGGGTCAGTCCCAGTGGTGAAGATTCTTCAGTGCATCACATATTTCTTATTGTACAAATTCCAGATCATATCATCAGACGACTCGGTACCAAACCAAAAAAATCTCATCATAAAGTCTTTCAATAATGATTGTTACAATGTTGATGTTGTTTCTGCACAAACAAACATGAGATCATGAGTGTTTTTTAACTAATGTGTCACGTAGAGAAGAAGTGTGAATGTCTTGTGCCTGTCCCAGGTCGGCCTGATCCATCTATTCACTGTATGTACATATCTGATTCCGTCCCTTTAATGGAGACAATAATGTTCCATGAAGAGGTTCTTGGTTGACCTGACTGAGAACCACAGTGTGGAGTAGGAGCTGGCTTTTCAATAACACCACTCCAACGCTCACCAGCTCCAGTAAACTGTTCTGAAATGTGCAATAAGTTCTAAACTAAAAAAATAAATAAAAAGAAATTAAGTGTACATGTAGTTAATTTGGGTTGTAGTTTATGCTCTTGCATTTGAAAAACCCTCTAGAAAAAGTCTTCATTTGAACAGAAGTGGGTTATAAGTAAATTATTTCTGAGTTTTTTTTTCCATTTCCAACCTATTATAATGTAATTCTTACTAAAACAAAGAAACAAGACAACGCACACACAGCTCTAGATCATTTTCTTCCATATGTGGAAGCGTTACTTTTTCTGTTATATATATATATAAATATATTTTTTAAATGTGTATTTATTTTCATGCCACTTCTACTGCGTAAAGAGTTTAATTAACATGATGGAATTTATGAAGTCATTGGAGTGTAACGTGTCAGAAATGGCAAATAAAATCTGAAAAATCCTTAAAATGTCTGCAGCTTTTTTTCACTTCCAGAATATTCTTCTTTTAACCTCACTGTGTCAAAACAAAAGTTTTATATTATTAATATTATCAAGTTTACAAATGACCAGGAGAACATGTATTACTAACTATTTATTCTACCATCCACATAGTGGCGCTATTATACAGTTTATACACAAATTCTATTGTTAATTAACATTCTTTGGCCAGAATTAAAACACAGATGCAATCTTACTTCTCCGTCAGAAAAGTTAAGTATTTGTGTAATTGTACATGTAAAACAAAAACGAACTTACAAAGTGTGTTTTAGCGACCTCTGGTGACGAAGTTTCAGTCACACATGCAAGAAAGATTAAACTCGCCGGGTTTAACGTTCTCTAAATGCAAACTATTAAAAACATGACAATCTAAGATGGCGGCCGCCAAAAAAGACAACCTACTCGGCATATAGAATCTTTACATTGATAAGTAAAGGAATATTCATTTATTATAGTTAAATATTTTGCCCATAATTCAATAGTTTTATTTTACTAAACTGTTAAGGTAACTAATGTTTACACTGGAGCTATGCCTCACCTGTGCTGCTCCTGCTGCCACACCTGTCGCGACGCTGAAAGGACTCCACAAATATCGCGCATGCGCAGTAAGAAGCTTACTCGCCACTTCCTGCCAAATAGTGCTCCCTAACAACAGACAAAGCTTGACACTGTGGATTGTGTAGAAGACGCTGGTCCAAAGGCGTTTCTTCATCGTTTCACCAATGGTAAGACTATAACTCACAGTGTCTGTAGCTCTCTGGTGTTTCGGTGCCGTCTGTGAACCCGCGCTGCTGTGGCGAGATGCTCCTCACACGCTGCCATTTCTGCTCCCACTCCAGCCAATGGCTGCAGGGCCCGACTAATCTCTGGAGCGGAAAACTTTCATGACCGGGACGAACTGAGCGCTATTGTCGGTCAAGACGTAATTGTCGACTTTAAGAAATCGTACATAGCACGATCGAAAATGTTTGCTAAATCCGCCTATTCGGTCAGGAGTGAAACATTTTGATGCTAACGTTGCTATTTAACCGCTTTCTCGGTGGCGTCTAAGTCCTAGTGTTCACTATTACGACTCCATTGTGTTCTAATTACACCCATCCCGCAGTGAAACACTGTGAGATGAAACGGTTCGGTTCCGATGTCCAGTCCTTCAAGGTGACCTGTGGTGGATGAGGTTATTTTCTGGAGGACGAACCGAAATGAAGTCTTGTAATAATGTTATCACGATAAAAATGTACCGCTGCCCATCAGGAGTTCTCCATCAAATGACCCGTCACTGACTCACACCCAGGCGAGGAAACACCCGCGACCTGCGTTTATGCAGAAATTGGTCAATTAATCGACTGGGATCGATCTGGGAGACAGTAAACTTCCTATAAACTTGACTATAATCGACTGTAGTCGATTAACTCCATCGTGGACTGCAGAGGGACATTGGAGGATGTCACTGATTTAGTCTGGAACACTGGGTGCATATTTGTGATATCATCCGATTTTAGTAGAATTATGGTAATATCGTTATCGGGTTTTCTTCAATAATGAAAATTCGATAATATCGTCCCTGTATTTTGTCAAATTTACTGGAATGTGAGGATCCTCAGACGTTTACATATTGCCTCAGTTTTTGTTGGTAAACTAAAGCACATAACGATATCTGCATAAGAAAGAGGCGTTAGGACAATATTGACAGGTTGATATAAAACATCCCTAATTTGTTGTTGTTTTGGGTTGAAGCTGTCACGTGACGTCACCACCCCTGGCTTGAGTCAGTGGTGAAAGTGTTCAGCTGAAATGGGAGGTCTAGAAATGACATTAGGAAAAGAAACAATTGGGATAAATAACTATATAAATGTTGTAATTAATTTTCCCGGCGTCTCACGTGTGTAGGACATCTGCTGGTCCACTTGATAATAATAAAATAGCACGTTATAATGGTCCGGCACGTGTCTCGTCTGACCCATTTTCTCTTCTACGTCTACTCTACGTCAGAAAGACAAATGTGTGTCACCTCTTCGTCAGACTGGCCAGCAGACAAAAGAAGGTGAAACCTGCGAAATCCATTTTATTCATCTCAGGTGAGTGTGATATGGTGGCACACTTCCTTAATCCTGCAGTAAACACACTCGCCTGCAGAGGCTCCCATTGGTCTCCCATGCACAGGGATGAAACCCACTCTCCTACCCCGCTGCCCTATTTCATGTAACTGGGACTATAGTGTCCAGACCCTACAGTTTAATAATGTGTGGGCTTGGACTGTCCTATGTGGGACACAGGAAGTGGGAGGGTCTCTGGCATCAGAAACTTCTTATAGCGCAGCAGCCTGTAACGCATTGTCCTTGTCCTGCTGTGGTTCTGTGAAGAAGGGTCCAGACGGGACGTCCAGGTAGACAGAGCAGGCTGAGCGTGCAGACATGACGAGTCGCTCCGCTGCAGAGATGGATGACTCGCAGGAGCTGCCGGTGAGTATTGATGTTCAGACACCTGGGGTCACATGACCATTATCGGTCTTTATCAGCTGATCCTGCCGTCCAAAATAAACTTTCTTCAGTTACTATTAGAGCCCGAGGGACTTTTGTTTTAGAAAATTGACATAATATTGATGGGGATTGATGTATGCAGTGAGGGAGGACATGTAGAAGATGGAGAGAACACAGGGAGATGGGAAAGGATGATTCACTGTGGAAACACCTGAAGAAAAAAAAGGGACAAGCTGAAAGTAGAAAAATGATTTAGTAAAGTCATAGGACTAGATTCTCTCTTTATAAATGAAGCAAATCAGTAAAACTGAAATACCTTATTGGATTGGCTCAGTGGACCAGCAATGGTCCCCAGACCAAGGGTTGGGTTTTTCTTTTTTTAATGTGGTTTTCTTTTTGTCTGTCCTCCAGGCAAAGAAAGTGAAGCTGGACATTAAAGGTGGAATAGAGAAACAGCCCAGGTAAGTGTCTTTATTCTTCCTGTTTTCCACAGTGGTCTGTCTGTAATTGGAAAGACTGAACAGCAGAGATAACACTTCAACAAACTTTTTGTTGTTGTTTTTTTTTTTTTTTTTTTTAGTAATCCGTCTGATGATGAAAGTCCAGATCCTTCTTATTCTGCTCTGTCCACTGCCCAGCTGGATTCAGATGAAGGTGAAATAAACCACAGACTCATAGTCGGTGAAACTGCAGTCGACTGAAGGTTTAACTGTTTGGTTTCACTCTGTTCCGTTTCGTTGTCAGGTGATCAGGAGCAGTCGGATATCGAACACGGAGCGGCGTCTCAAGAATGTGGAGACTCGTTGAACCCTTATGAACATTCAGGTACACACTGACCCACACCTCCTGTTCATGGTCATCAGCCACCTGTTCTGACGCTGCAGCTCTTCTGTTTCCACCCCCAGACTCCACCACCACCTCTGAGTTCACACAGCAGGTCTATCAGGGGAACAAGTGAGTACATTCAGACCAGGCATGGGCAAAATATGGCCCTCGGGCCAGATTAGGCCCATTTGGCTCTGTTAATGTGGTCTGCCAAACGTTTCCAAATAATGTTATTGTGACTTTAATGTTCTTTTTCCCTGCACTGCAAACATTTCTCCAATAGATGGTGTAAAACATTCTAGTAATTTAGCCTTCATTCATGACTTTTACACATAATTCACAGATGTGTATAAGAGACAGCTGTGACACGCTGCTGCTTTGCATTGCAGTAAGAATGTCCAGTTAAAACATTCGACTCCATTCATTCACTGATAGCAAGCACCGGACGTGACGACACACCAAACGCGTGGTGTTTGCCCTCAGCATAAGGCTGCGAAAACCGTGCTTGAATGGCTATTTTCAAAACAATCAACTCCTGTCTGCCTTTAAGGGCCAGATTAGGCCCATTTGGCTCTGTTAATGTGGTCTGCCAAACGTTTCCAAATAATGTTATTGTGACTTTAATGTTCTTTTTCCCTGCACTGCCACATTTCTCCAATAGATGGTGTAAAACATTCTAGTAATTTAGCCTTCATTCATGACTTTTACACATAATTTACCTTAGTTCACACAAATCCTGCATCAGTCTGCTCCTGACCCGGCTTTTTTTTTTTTTTTTTGTCAAAACTCTGACCCAGAAGCTAAAATCTGCCCCCTAGTGGTCAGGATTTAAACCAGCAGTCCAGAGTTCACATCACTTTGATTCTCTGACTAAATGATGAAGCAGCCATAGATAGAACTGTGTTGTAAACAGGACAGTGAAGTTTGATTCCCAGTGTTGTTGTGTCTTCTTCTGTCTCAGCCTGGCGTCGGTGACGTCCTACACCAGTCAGGTGGCCTTTCCTTCTCTGGCCCAGTCCAACGTGTACTCCGCCTTCCCTCAAACTGGCCAGACCTACGGCCTCCCACCGTTTGGTTAGTCCACTCTCTCCCCTGATAACTCATCGCACTTCTCTCCGCTCACTAAAACCAGTCACACCTACCTGAGTTCAGTTGCTTGCTCTGAAGCTGATCTTCTTTTAATCTCTGCTTTAATCTGTGACTCAACAGCTCCACCTGGAGGCTTTGCCACTTTTCCTGCTGCCACTGAAACCATTCTCTGCTTCTACTGCTCTCTCTCTCTCTCTGTTCATCTTCAGGTGCTATGTGGCCAGGCATTAAAACAGAGACAGGGCTGCCTGAGGCGCCCTCTGGTGGCCAGCCTGGGTTTCTCAGCTTCAGCACCGCATATACCTCAAGCCAGCAGGGGCAACTGCACTACTCATACCCCAGCCAAGGCAAGCTGCAGCGGCACTCTGCCTACAGACATAACGCTGACACACTCCTTTCAAACACTGAGTGCAGCAGCGTCACGGCTTTAACTTTTCTCCTGCTGTTGTTATTCTCTCCTTTCGCCACAATGTGGAGCTGTTGTAAAATGAAATCTTCCTGTCTGTAGGCTCAAGTTTCACAACTTCAAGTGTCTACTCCAACATCCCCTCGGCTACAGCCACCACCACCGCCTCCACCACGGTGAGCCCAGAGCTAAAGAAGACCTTAGTGAGACAGTGAAGACCACACCAGGGATTTCATTGTTCTTTGGTATGTGTTTCGCCTACAGGAGTTCAGTAACTTCAACTCCCTGAGTCAGAGGCAGTTGCAGCAGCAGTTCTACACCCTGCCGCCCACCTACGTGCCCACCGCGATGCCTAGCACTGATGAACAGGGCACGGGCGTAGGGGGCGCTGGGTATTCAGCCATGAAGTCAGAGGAAGCAGCTTCAGCTGGACTTCCTCCCAGAGGTGACGTTGAAACAAACAAAAAATCCTCAAATATTCTGATCTAATGGTCTGACCAGAACCATGTGTAAACTCACATGTTTAGATGCATCTCCACCAGAAAACCTCCCAGTCGGAGCGGCCCTGCCCACTGCTGTGGCACCCCCTGCTGGCGCCAGAGACCAAGACGAAGTGGCGCGCAGGAACTCTGTGGGAAAAGCCAAGGGGAAGGGCAAGAGGGCAGAAAACTCCCCTGCAGCAGAGACAGACCTGGAGGTAACTGCCCTTCTCCTTAAAACTCATCGTTCTGCAGAGAGAAAAGCATGGAAATATCATTATGTTCTGTTTGTTTCAGCGAGTATTTCTGTGGGACCTGGACGAAACCATTATCATTTTCCATTCTCTGCTCACTGGAAGCTATGCACAGAAGTTCAGCAAGGTACGTTCAAGAAACATCTCACATTCTCACTCAGCCAACAACTTTGGTGTCTGTGTTCCTGGTCATGTACCTCAGCCCTACAACTAGTTGAACCCTTGTTAATGGTACGTCTCAAGAAAATGGACGCTGCCACAATATATATTGCCGTGCATCTTCGATAAAATCCTAATCCGTGTTACGATGGTCAGGTTCTAGTGGTTTACTGAGGTTAAATGATTTGTTTTGGCCATGAAAATTCAGTAAAATGTTATGAAAAGTCATGGAAAGTCACTAGATATTGATTATTGCTAAAAAATTTATCACTACGTAATATAAAATACTTCTCATTATGTGTTGGAGTACTCTAAAGGTCATGCACATTCAGCGGTGGTTCCCATCTCATCTGATACATACATGCGTTGGTGAAATCATATGATTCCTGTTGTCTTATTGTAGAGTCGAGGTGTTTAAAGCTTCTCACCAGTGTTTGGGGTTAACCAGGTTAACCAGTGGGCTGGTTAATGATGATGTGTTGCCTCTGATTGGTTGTCTGTCCAGGACCAGCCCACGGTGCTGAAGATGGGGCTGCAGATGGAGGAGCTGATCTTTGAGCTGGCAGACACTCATCTGTTCTTCAACGACCTGGAGGTACAGTCCAACCGAGAGAACTTCTGCTGTGATGACGCTGCAGTAGTAGAACCCAGTCGTTCAAGGTGTTACGTTTGTTAAAAAAGGAAATTGTTGTTTTCACTACAAGGACTGTGATCAAGTCCACATTGAGGACGTGGCTTCAGACGACAACGGACAGGACCTGAGGTGTGTCCACAGCACGGATTAGGAAAAAACGTCACCTGAGGACGGCGTCTAAGACGAGTCCAAAATGATCTCCGCTCTTTGCTCTTCTTTTCCAGTAACTACAACTTCTTGGCCGACGGCTTCAATGGTCCCAGTGGTGGAGGAGGAGGAGTGGAGTGGATGAGGAAACTGGCCTTTCGCTACCGTCGGCTAAAAGAGATCTACAACAGCTACAAAGGCAACGTGGGCAGTGAGTTCTGTTTATCATCACTGAAGTTTTAGCTGCTTTCACTGTAGGAAAGACAAGAGAATCAAGACTTTTTTACCTTTGGATCCTGTTACAGCAGAGTTAAACTCTAAACTCCTGTTCTCACCGCCGTCCTCTTCCAGGTCTGCTGAGTCCTCTGAAGAGGGATCTGCTGGCATCGCTGCAGTCTCAGATTGAGAACATCACAGATGCTTGGCTCAGCACGGCTCTCAAGTCTCTGCTGCTGATCCAGTCCAGGTCAGAACCACACGGAGCCAAGTGTCTGGAGACGTAGATCTGATCTGAGCCGAGAAGATTGTGTCTGTGGATTTTTCTGCTGAATTACAATACACACTCATGCAAACTATGGCCCGAGGGCTGGATATGGCCCATTTGGCATTCAAATCCGGCCCAACGAACCATATAATCTTTATACTATTTGACTTTTTCCCTGAAATTTCAGCATTTTCCTCAATAGATTGTCAAAACAAACTCAACAGACTCAGGACCATAAGACCTCAATAAAATATATATGAAAATTGTAATTGCAACCAATGTATATATATTTATTCATTTACATGTATTTTTTTGTTAAATATATAAAAATATTAGGGGTGTGCAAATTAATCGGGTTGGATTGGGCTGAACCGAATCGGATCGAACTGGATCGATCATTTAATCTTTTTTATGAATTGTTCCTGAATCGGATCGTTCTGTGAGTGAATCGTCACACCCCTAGGAAATATGTTTGTATATTTCATATATATTTAACAATATAAATGCTATTATAATATACTGTATGTGTATTTCTGACCTTCTGGGAGAGTTGACTGTGACTGTGTGTGCTCCACCTGCAGGGGGAAGTGCATGAACGTTCTGGTCACCACCACTCAGCTGGTCCCAGCTCTGGCCAAAGTGCTGCTGTACGGCCTGGGCGACGTCTTCCCCATCGAGAACATCTACAGCGCAACCAAAATAGGTGGGGACAATGAAACGGAGCGACACCGACCGCAGAGCAGATGGTCATTACAGTGACGTGGTCAGAATGTGAGGTTAAACTCTGGTCTCTGGCTGCAGGGAAGGAGAGCTGCTTCGAGAGGATCGTCTCTCGCTTCGGCAAGAAAGTGACCTACGTGGTGATCGGCGACGGTCGGGACGAAGAGTTTGCAGCAAAACAGGTAGAACTTTTGACACCGACATGAATGTGGGAAAGAAATGTTCTTTCCAAACAGTAGTGACACTGGCACTAGTACAGAAGAAGAATTGGTTTTCACTAGAACATTTGAACAGGCCATGAAACAACCTGTAAACATAGGTCCTCTGTAGACGAGAGATGTGGAATGAAGGTCTTCAGTGGAATTGTGAGGTTACAGGAGCAGAGGAGGAGAAGGTGAAGGAGTTTAGATACTGAGGATCAACTGTTCAGAGCAGTGGAGACTGAGGAGAAGAATAGAGTGGAGTCAGGAGGGAACAACAGGAGAAAAGAGTCAGGAGTGATCTGAGATAGAAGAGAGTCAGCTAAGGTGGAGGGACGGTGGAGACACCAGCCATGATGGATGGATTAGAGACACTAGGAATAGACAGAAGACAGGAGACAGAGCTGGAGGTGGAGGAGTTAAAGATGTCATGAGGAGAGACAAGGATGGACAGGATCAGGAATGAGGTGATTAGAGGGACAACACAGACAGGAAGGTTTGGAGAAAAAGAAGCTGGAGAAGACAGATTGAGATGGAGATGTGTATAAGAGACAGCAGTAGTAGTAATTGAGGGACAACACAGACAGGAAGGTTTGGAGACAAAGAAGCTAGAGAAGACAGATTGAGATGGTTTGGACATGTTCAGAGGAGGGAGAGTGGTTATGTTGGTAGAAGAATGATCCTAAAGATGGAGCTACCAGGTAGGAGACAAAGAGGAGATTGATGGATGCAGTGAGGGAGGACAGAGGAGGGGACAAGGAGAAGAAGAATCAAAAATGGACTGTAGTAGGACATGCCAATGGTCATATAGGACAGAGAGTTGTGACTCATCGTCTTCAGTCTAACCTCCATCTTTTTTTGCTGCAGCACAATATGCCTTTCTGGCGGATCTCCACCCATGGAGACCTAGTGTCTCTGCACCAAGCTCTGGAGCTGGACTTCCTGTAGAGACTAGGCTTCCTCAGCGTTGTAACCCAGGAGGAGGAAGACGAGCGTCCACCGTTACCTTGTCAAATCCTGGAGGAGGAGCTCTAGGGTTAAAGACAAACAAACTATCGCTCACATCTTATAGACCAGAAGCATCATTCAGACGAAGAATGTCTAACGAGACGGGGACGGCGAGAGACTCACCTCAGAGCTCCCTCCCTACGGCAGCTTATCTCACCACGGCTGAGACTGGCACTGATCTGGACACAGAAGGGAAGACAAGTTCTCCTCCTCCTCCTCTGTCTGTCTTGGTGTCCTCCTCGGGATCTCGCCCCCTACTGGACCTCTTTGTTCTAGACCATTTGTATGACATGAGGACGTCAGTCTGGCTTGTTGTTAGATCTTAGAATGGTCTTGGAATGGAAAGCAGATTTTTTTTTTCCCATCACGCTCCTGGTTCTGGATGGATTTGCTGAGTCCAATGTGTCCTGGATCGACCGACCGCTTCACTGTGCTTCAAACACCTGACCTGTGCTCAGCCAATCAGAATCCCAGGTTGAACACAATGCAGGACGACACACACACACGTCAGTAACCCATGTAAACTCCCTCCTCTGTTTCGTGTTGGTTTCATGAAATCAAGAACCTTCTGTGTTCAAACACACTGGTCCGAGGCCCACTTTTGGGTCGCGACCCAACAGTTAAGAATCACTGGCCTTGAGCACGGCCACCTCCGAAATGAAGAGCAGATTCCTGGGTTTGATTCCAATGGGAACCAATGGCTTGTTGTCAGTCCTGCTCTGTAAAAATATCTGACAAATGTAAAACACAACAAAAAAAAAATTAGTTTTTTCCAGATTTAACGACTTCCTTCTAATTTGACTGAACCGACATCGAGTTTTATGTTGAGAACCAACACCTGGACTGGTAGTTGTTAATAAACATGGATCCAGTGACGTAGAACATCAGTGCGGTGTCGTAAAACTCAATATCGCAATAGTTGAGCATTTTCTCAGACCCCCAAAGAAGACACTTGGACAAGTCAATAGACGTTGAACGTCTCTCACATATCAATCTTAACGTCGCCAAAGTCTGTCTAAGAACCATGGGTTCATTACCGGGTCGTGAACAATCACGGTGCGTACCAGGATTCTGTTGGTCCGATGGTCTTTGTCTCACGTCACATCTCATTCAAGTGGTGTTGGGTGAACGTCCTATCAAATCACATCTGCTGTTTGGACTTGTCTTCATCCTCGCAATCGTCCTGAAAAATCTAGGGAAAAAAAAAAAGGACGAAGAAAAACAGAGAAAACTGGCGTCTGGGTTTGTTTCCACATTGAAGAATGTTGTTCTTGATGCTGGGTTTGTGTTTTGCCAGTAATTCAAAGTCTCTTTAATGCAATGGTTACCAAAGTGGGGGGCAGGTCTCCCTTAGGGGACGTAAAACATGGCAGAGTGGCCTCAGTAAGGCTGATTGATTTCATTCTTCCACAGTGGGAAAATTGCACTGGTTTTTTTTTTTCTTTTGTCCAATAAGAATAGTAAGTTTTTTTTTTGTTTTTGTTTTTTAAGAATGTGTGAAAGTGTGTGAGGCTTTACAATGAGCCTACCAACAGAAGAGGGCGCCGCAGTAAAAACAAAAGGTTCAAAGAATAGTATTATCTGAAGAAAATTGGTCAAGACCAGCCAATAAGGAAGGAGTTTATTGGCCAATAAATCAGCCACACATTTAAAATGTCAACATTTATTGTAAAAATAAGAATCTGTTTTACAGGTTTATTTCAAAAGATGAATCTATTAAATCTGTTCTGTAATCTGTTGACTTTACTAAAAAGAAAGTAAACCCCGAGGCGACAAAGATGCGATCATTTCCAGCTCCTCCTCTAAAAGCAGTGAAGGGAAACAGAAGTGGGAGAGGCCAGAATTCCCTGGAATATTTTGACTCATGACTGAACAAAGCTGAGCCTGAAGATATGTGGAGTTTTGTTTTGTTTGATTTTTTTTTTTTCAGTGACTTCTATCATGCAGCTTGACCGTGAAGAATGTGTTTTGTTCATATTTATATCTTGTGCCTTTAACCCTGGTCTGTCCATCATATAATCTGTGTTCATGCATTTATCACTGCGTTGTTACCTTGTTATATCCAAAGTGTTATCTTCCTGTAATCACTTCACCATAGACTTTTTTCTTTCTGTGTGCACTGTATTTAAAGCAGTTTGGTTTTTGTTGTTTCTTTTTACGCATCATTTCACGCAAATTGTTATTTCTTCTTTTGAGAAGGAGATTTTTTTAATTTTTTTGCTGTGAACATTTGCATCGCTCCGACAATCCTGAACTGGAATACATTGTATTTAGAGAGGAATGAAAATCAGTGAATCGGACTTTCAGCTTTAGTGAATCTCACAGGATCAGGAGACTTTTTTTATTGTTATACTTAACTTCTTGATCTGTTTCTTTTACTTTTTTCCTTATATTCTGTGAGTTTGAGTCATAAATGTGATCTAATCTTTCTGTCTGGAGGTTCTGCTGTCGACTCGTCGAGCAGTAAATGTAAATGCATTTAAAACGTTCAGACTCCACTGTGTCTCAGACACAATTTTTTTTGGGGGATTTTGATGACATTTGTTCAAGGACTAAAGTGGGGAGTTTGAGGACAAGACGTTTGAGAGTTTCAGCTGGTCATAGGATGTCGGACAGAGATCGTCAACTGTTCGTCGTCCATCAGCGTTATGAAGAAATAGGGCTTCTGTTCATCTTCAGTGGTCGCCTGCTCTAGGCTGGAGCTGGAGTCATAGCATGTCTGGTAAATGGCCTTTAGTATGAGCCCAAGGACATGGACAACAACAACCACACTGACTACTATGGTCTTTTGCAGCCAAGATTCTGGGCCGGTCTTCCAGAACCACAGGCCACAGAGCAGACAGATATCAAGCAGCACGTAGCTGTGGTAGAGCAGAGCCTTGTTCCTGGGTTCCCCGTTGAAGATGTTGTACCAAACATCGAAGTACCAAAAGATGGCTACAGAGGCTCGGAAAAGACATTCTCCAGCAGGGCTGTCCATGATGGTCTCCTTGCATGTCCAGGTGATGGCAAATGAAACAATCCAGGAGCCGAAGAAGTGGATGGGGATGAAGCAGGGAAGCACGGAGGCAAAGAGAGCTAAAGCCACAAGGCGAGTTGAGATGAGTATCAGGTTCCAGAAGAAGAAGACCACGGACAACACCAGAGTGTGGCTCTTCCTCTCAATCAGACTGGAGTACATCAAGTTGTACCATGACGTCACGGAGAAGGCGATGGTGGAGGCTGATACTGCGGCTTTCAGCACTAGAACAGGAGGAGCACAAGTATTACCCTGCATGAAGCTGCCCGGTCAACTGTCCCTGATCTGGTCAAAGATGAAATACTCAGTACTTTTATTCTCTAATCTTTCCAAATGTATATCCCTGTGTGTCAGTGTTAATACCAGATGGAACAGAGTTTTTTGACATGTGAAGCAGGACTTTGAACGCATCACACAGTCACGGTACCTGTTCTTGGTTTGACCCTGTGCTGGAGCATCAAGGTGAGCATAAGTAACAGCTGAGGGACGCTCTCTAAACAGGTCTCCATGAGAGTCAGGAAGGTGAACTCATCCTTCCGCAACACCCAGCCTCTTGCGTAGTTTTTGAGTTCTTCCTTCTCCATCTTCTTCTTCAGACACTTAAAAACAAACATCTCTGTGAGGCCTGCCTGCCTGAGGAGAACCATCAGGGAGATTGGTGTTAGTACAAGGGCATTAGTGGTCATTTGGAGAATCAACAGGTTCTTACCTGACCAAGACTCCCAGCTGAAGAACATGAAGGACCTGCAGCAGCCGTTGACTCATGAGCTTCTCAACCACCAGTTTCCTGTTGGACTCATAGCTGTACCACAGCCAGCTGAAGAAGTTGATCATTACAGATGAGCCCACCATAAAAACCAGCAGAATGGAAAAGCTCCAGTACGCCCCCTCCTGGTAAAAATCCACTAGTGCTACAAAATCTAAGACAATGTCAAGCAAAAAGAAAATCAGACTCAACCAAAAGCAGAAACTGTAGAAGTAAATGTTCCCCATGGTCCTGGGTGGCGCTCCGTCATCAGATGTCTGAGTGTTGTTTCAATTCCAGCTCCTGTGAGGCGAACATGTACAGGTAGGCAGACCCGCGCCCCCCGCGCCCCCACAAACCAACGCCCTTACAGATGTGACGAAATCATAAGGGTGAAGGTTTAACTGGCGCTCAAGAACAGTGATTGGTACTGTGATCCACACAGACCTGGACAGAACCGAGAATCTAGGACTGGCATCGACCAGCTGGTACTCTTTACTTGTTGGTTACTAATCATGTTTGTTTTACCTGAAGGGCAAGAACAAATCAAGAAATTTAGTCGTGGGCCAAACTTGGGGATTTTGTGGACCAGAAAATGTCCCAGGGCCGGGGGTTTGTCACCCATGACCACTGACATAAACAATAGAGCAGAGGAGAAGGATGTTTACTAGAGTGGTACCAACCTCAGTTCATCACTATAGTCCAAATATACTTATACTATGTTTGTTTGTTGGAAAATAGCTGGACTGAAATAACTACATATGAAGAGACAGAATAAGAAACTAATATTACAGTTTTATTCCTAATACTATTTATTATGTCTTTATAACGTCAACCTCTGGTTGTTCCAGATTCAACATTAATGCAAAAGTTAAAAATATTTTATAAATTTTATAAATATAAGATAAATATTACAGATCTGGGGAGAAGAGAAAATATGAAAATATACACGTCGCCAGTTTTTCAGTAAATATTATGTTTGGCCGAGACTTTGTCCTAGTTTCTAATTTAGCTTTGACTCCTGTGGAAGGAGCTGATGGAAAGTTGGAAAGTCTATCAAGATGATCAGAGATTGAAGAACTCCACAGGAAAGCTGGACCTGCATGTGAAGTGTGAAGACACATGCAGGTCCTTCCGGGTGAAGAAGACAATTCAATCAGTGATTCAACCGTCATGAAGTTCAGAGGGACCACGGTCCACAGTCAAGAGTAGAAGTTCTGGGCCAACTTCACTGGTCTCTCCCTCGACTTGTACTTTCAGAATAAATGCACCAGTATGGAGCCAGAATAGTCTCAAATTAGTCGCCGACTTGGACGAGACGCAGCCGGGCATATTGGATATTGGATGTCGTAATTCGCCCAACTGTTTAATTCGGACAGTGAAAAAGTAGAATTCAAGCGATTCGTGGATGAGGAATGAACTGATTAGAGAGCTTTACGTGTTTCTTTTATTCGTTTACAGCTGAACAAGGTGGTTCATATTGTGAATATGGACATTGACGTTTAAACATTGTTACTTAGTCACTGATATTAATAATAAAACGGCTGTTTATTCAATTTGGAAGTGAACGAAGTTGTCAGAACGCTGGTTTGCATTCTATTACCGGTAATAAAGTTTGACTGACTCTCTTTTGAGTGCAGCTCCATCTAGTGGATGCATAACGCAACAGCAGCCACTACTGAAGCTTTTATTGAATGCGCCTTATAATGCGGAAAATACGGGTAATATCCCAATTCCTCCCTTGTCTCCCTGTCATAGGCTTTTTCTAAATCTACAACATCACAATGAAGCTCCTTCTGACCTTCTCTGATAAAACCATAGTGTTGTTTACATTTTAATAATGTTAATAACATTATGAAATACAGTTTTGGATAAATTTAGCAGATTATGGCAATTACATCAGCTATTTTTTTCCAAAAAAAGAGAAAACAATATCAAAACTAGTTTTACTAGTTTTTCTTTCTTAATTCCCAGTCATTTAGTCATGGGAAAAATCCTCGGTGAGTCTACCTGTAGGACAACAATGTAAATGAAAATGAAACTAAAAAACAAAGACTATTTTCAAGCCCAGGATGAGGAGAAGAGGACGTGTAGACAGACTAAAATTATTTTAACCAGAACAGATGTGTGTGAAGGAGATGTTGTTCCAACCTGACAAAGACCCCCAGCAGAAGAACATGGAGAACATGGAGGCAGATCTCAACCATCATCTTCCTGCTGGAGTCACTGGAGTCGTCGTATCTGTACCACAGCCAGCTGTAAAGGTTGATGACTATCAAGGGCCCCAGGATGAAAACCAGCAGGATGGAAAAGCTCCAGTACGCCTCCTGCTGGTAAAAAGAACTGAGTTTAACAATGTCTAGGATGATGTCAGCCAGAAACAAAATAAAACCGAGCCAAGACAAGACAAGACAAAATCCAACTTAAATCCACACATAGTGTTTGTATCCACACAGCCCTGATCCAGTGAAACAGGTGAACACCTGAGAGGCAAAAGCAAAAGTATTTAGGTGTATATATATATATATATATATATATATATATATATGTATATATATATATATATACACACACACACACTTGCGTTCTATCTCTGGCCCCTCCCACAGCACACACCCTCACAGCTGACAGGAAGTCCACCAGTAACAATCCAACAGAATCAGACTGAGGAATAAGATCGCTGTAAAAGTGAATTAAAAAAAAAGTTTGGAGTCTTTGGAACTTATTTAATCAAAATATGTTGCAGAAATACAAATGGAAAAGGACGGATGTTGAACGTCTTCTCAGTGCAGGACAGTGAGATGAGAGAAAAGTCATCCTGAAACCCAACCGGAGGCGGACGCAGTCGTCAAATTGGACAAAAAATGTTATTCTTTAGGACAATAATAAATTAAAACAGACAAATATTTCCTTTACAACAGTTTCAGACTTGACCACACACACATTTTTTATTACAGATCTGGGGATTTTGTCTGTAACATAGAAATGATTCTCAAGAAATACTAATTAACACGACGAAAACGTCATTTTTTTTAGTTTAGAGTCGACTGAAGATTTTTAGGCAGCCTTGATGAAAAGAATTCCATTGTTCAACCATTAATCCAAGGGTGGGCAAACATTTGGTTTGCGGACCGCGAAACTGGACGGAGGGCTGGACCGGTTACAGTCGTACATAAAGACTAATCTATAGGGAAAACAAAGAGCAGAAGATAATCCCAGTACATTAGACTCAGCAGACTTTTGTATTAAAAGCAACTTTGTTCAAGTCTGGTGGGCCTGATTACAAAGCTGAGCGGGCCGCATCTGGTCCGTGGGCCTTAGTTTGGCGACGCCTGCACTCATTACTGTCCTATCAGAGTCAACGCAGCTGCTGTAGTTCATACAACCTGGTCCATAAAATACCATGAAACTTCCAGGATATGTTTGTTGCAGCTTCACCTGAAGGTCGAGGTCAGTTGGTCTGAGACTGACGCTCAACTGACATATGGATTGTTAGGGACGTGAGGAGCACAAGGACTGAAACTCTCCACCATAGGAATACATTCATTTATTTCTAATCATCTTAGTCTGCAACAAATACAGGTGAGAAACACTGACACCTACCGGATGAAAAGGTAACTTTCTGTAGCAACAATACAAAAATATAAGAGACAAAAGTTTTTCCTTAACTATAATGACTATACTTATCAAGATTTCCTACAGTTTTTCTAATTTCTCAAGTCAATTGTCACTGTAGTTTACTTTCAATTTACCAAAATGTCCTTAAGGTTACTGTAAGAAATGTTGAACGTTGAAGAAACAATGTTCATTCATTCATCTTCTCCTCTGTTACCTCCACAGTGTCAGTCTTCCTGTGGATGTTCATCCCACTGGAAGTGGACACAACATTCTTTCCATTCAGCCATATGGAAATTCAAGTTTTTCTTCACATTCATCTCTCAGCCACCCTGTCCTTCTCTGACCTCCTCCTGTGTCCATGGAAGGTCACGCGTAGAAGTTCTCTGCCAACTTCCTCATCCTTTTGTTGCAGCGTTTCCCGCTGGGCGCCGGTACAGTTCCAAAGGAGTGAGATCTAACGTCTTGGTCTCCAGAGACATGTCCTGCGTCTTCTATAGCTAAAGACCTGAATGTGACTTCATCTGTGTCATATATTGAATAGAATTCCACCTTAAAATCGACCACGTCGTCAGAAGACGGCTGTGTTTTTAAAATCATCTCCTCAGGTCCAGGTCCATCAGTCGTGGCTTCTTTTAACTCTTCTTTGGTCAAGTTTGGATGACAGAACTTATAGTACACGGTCTTCAAAATCAGACCAAGGACGTGAACAACAACCACACCCACCACTGCAGTTAGAGCACTCAGGTGTGAAATCTTCTGATCGGACTCAGACGGTTCTGAGCTGGTCTTCCAGAACCACAGGCCACAGAGCAGACAAATATCACCCAGCATGTATCCGTGATAGAGCAGAGCCTTGTTCTTTGTTTTTCCCTCGACCACGTTGAACCAGGTGAAGTACCAGAAGAGGCCCACGGTGGCTCGGAAAAGCCATTCTCCTGCAGCGCTGTCCATGAAGGAGGTCTGGCATCTCCAGGCCACGAAAAATAAAACGGCCCAGGAGCAGAGGAAGTGAGTGAAGATGAAGCAGGGAAGCACGGAGGCGAAGAGTGCCAGGGCCACGAGGCGAGATGAAATGAGGATCAGGTTCCAGATGAAGTAGACCAGAGACGACGCCACCTTCTGGTTCGCCTTATCTGGCAGGAAGGAGCGTAGGGAGCGATGGTACATGGTCAGGCTGCAGGCGATGGCCGAGGCCGACCCCACGGCCTTCAGGACTGTGGAGGGACACGAGTGACAAAGTTCAGTGAGTCACAGAGTTGGACATTGCCGAGAAACATCTGAGAACTCTGCGCCACCTGCCACTGGGTGGAGCTCCATCCGCTGCAGCATGATTGTGAGCATGAGAACGAGCTGAGGGCTGCTCTCAGAGAAGGTCTCTATGAGGCGCAGCATGCTGAGGTCATGGCTCAGAAACACAGCCAGACCCTCAGGGTCAGGGGTGTTGATGAAGAAGCTGCGGACGGACATCTCCACAACACCTGCATGTCTGAGGAGAGGAAGGAGTTTAATTTTAATTAATAAAAGATAAATACTGCAATAACTGCTGTTTTGACATCTTACTCTTAAAAAGGAGGAGACACAATTTTAATTTTGGACAAAGTTAACCCTAGAGTCCATAGATTTTCAGGTGTTTCCACAGCAAGTCAACAATGTCCATCTCCCCCTGTCCTCTGTATCTTCTCCTCTGACTCCAACTACCTCCATGTCCTCCATCAATCTCCTCTTTGTCTCCTACCTGGTAGCTCCATCTCTAGGATCATTCTTCTACCAATCTATCCACTGTCCCTCCTCTGAACATGTCCAAACCATCTCAATCTGTCTTCTCTAGCTTTTCCTCCAAACCTTCCTGTCTGTGTTGTCCCTCTAATCACCTCATCCCTGATCCTGTCCATCCTTGTCTCTCCTAAAGAGAACCTCAGCATCTTTAACTCCTCCACCTCCAGCTCTGTCTCCTGTCTTCTGTCCGTTCCTAGTGTCTCTAATCCATCCATCATGGTTGGTCTCACCACTGTCTTGTTAACTTGAAAATGAACCCCAGATTAAAAAATAAGAATATAAAGTAAATCTGGTGATTGGTTCATCAAACTATTTCTAAGACACAAAGACCAGGTGGAAAAGCAGAGAATGTGGATTTGGTTTAAAAAAAACAATAAAACAATAGATTGAAAACTCAACATCCACCCAGTGATCTAAGGAACATTCCCCGGGAAACTGTAGCAACAGAAACATGAAAGTGAAACAATTCCAGTGACTCTTATCAGTGTAGCAACAGTTTTCCTCCAACCTGACGTAGGCTCCGAGCTGCAGCATGTGAACAACCCTGAGCTGGAACAAGCTGAGACTCTTCTCGACTACTGTGCTCCTGCTGAAGTCCTCATAGCTGTACCACAGCCAGCTGAAGACCTGGACCAGAATGGACGAGCCCAGCAGGAAGAGCAGCAGGACTCCCAGGAACCCGTAGGCCTCCTCCTGGTAGAAAGACACAACTGCAAAAATGTCCAGAGCTATGTCAAGAACCAGGAACACCAGACCCAGGCAGGTGAAGATGAAGTCCACAGGGGAGTAGTGGAACACGGCCATGGTTTCCTCAGCTTCTGGTCTTCACTCCCATGTTGTCAAGACTCTGCCGTCTGAAAACAACCTCAGGCACAAGTAGAACAGAATCCAAAGTTTAGTGGAGGCCCCTCCTAGAAGAAAACGCCCACTCTGGCTTGGACTGGATTCTTAAAGGGAAACACACACACACACACACACACACACACACAGCATAAACACTGAAAAACCACAAGGAGAACCAGGACAACTGTTTAAGCTTTAATAAGACCTGAAGTCAAAAAAATGGAGGGATAAAAACCAGGACCAGGACCAGGACCAGGACCAGGACCATCACCACATTTCTACAAGTTCTGTGTTGATTTAAGGAACGAGAGAAAAAAAAACAGATAATTGATGTTGTTTTCAAATCCCTCTTAAACATTTGACAAACAGTTGCCTTCAGGGACGTGTTTAATGAAAAGAGAAAAACCAACATCAGATGAACTCTGACAGCAGAAGAGTCCATACACAGAAGAACTAGTTATTAGGCAACATGATGAAATGACGACATAACTGCTCTTTGACAACAACAGCAACTGTTGCTCAGAAGGTTTAGTGTGAGGACATGGGATATTGTGAAAAATAAAATGAAGCTCAAGTGGTTGAAAACATTTTCAATGTCAATAATCTGTCATTGTAGAGTGGACAGACAGGAAAGTCAACAAAAACACTGACTTTACTGTCTGTCTTCATAAAAAAGACATGTGACACAAAAAGACACAAATCAGATCCAGAAATATTAAAAAAAACATTTAAAGTGTTTTTATCTGTTGTATTAAACCAGAGAACTGAGCTTGTAGTTGGTCCTGAGAGAGAGGACACCAGTCCATCTGGACAGAAAACCAGACAAACATTTCCAAGACACAATAAAAACACTGCCAGGAATTATGTACAGAAACTAGGATCCAAAACTATTCAACTGTGCTTCTATGTGTTTCTGTTTATATTTCCAGAGGTAGGTGGACGAGCTCTTCCTTCTTTCCTGAGCTGTTCAACTTTGGCATTGACTGATTGATATGTTTCGCAACTCCACTGTCCACCAAGGTTGCGCCAGTTGAGTTGAATCAATCTACAGAACTGTTCTGCGTGTGAGGTCCGTCCTTCCTGAAGTTTTCTGCTTGGAGTAAAACACAGATGCCTGACTGGCCATTCGTTTGTTGAAAAGCTGTGAGGGCGTTCCCTCCTGGGTGGAGATGTTTCTGAATGATACTTCAGCATCCGGCAAATCTGCAGCCGTCACTGCGGGTCTCCATAGTTTGGGGTGGAAGCAGCTGTAGTAGATGGTTTTGAAGAGCAGTCCCAGCAGATAGGTGAGAGGTAGAGAGATGATCAGAGCCAGGTCGTAGGATCTGGTCTGCACCGGGTCCCTGTAGGACCACCACGTGACCAGCAGGATGACGGCATCCACGCTGATGAAGGTATGATAGATGATGCTTCTGGCACGTGTTCGACCTTCTGCAACGTTAAACCAGCTGAAGTACCAAATAAGGCCCACGGTCGCTCGGTAGAGCCACTCACCACCCGTGCTGTCCATGAAGCTCGTCTTCTGCAGCCACACCCAGCACATGAAGACAGTCCAGAGCAGGAGAAAGTGGGGTGCAATGTATCCCGGCAGCACAGAGGCAAAGAGAGCGAGAGCCGCCACACGAGGAGCGATAAGCAAAAGATTCCAAAGAAAGTAAATAACAGAGGAACCCCAGCCCTGCTTAGCTTTGTCAGGAAGGAAGGAGCGCAAGGAGCGGTGGTAGTCCACCACCATCCAGGCGATGGAGGTGGTCGAGGCAGCAATGCTCACAACTGCAGAAGCAGAAGTTAAAGTGTTAGTGCGTGCAAATGTCTGTGGTGGGTCACAACACACCATGACATCATCATCCACTGTTTTTGACCCATCACATCTTTATCCTGCCAAGTGGACACTGTTTAAGGTAAAAAAAAAAAAGGAACTCACACTGAACACTTCTGGCCTTGTTGGTGCGCAGCATGACATAGATCATGAGAGTCAGCTGAGGAGCGCTCTCACAGAAGGTCTCGATGAGTCGGAGCATGCTGAGGTCATGTGTCAAGTAAACGGCGTACTCCGACCCTTCCTCTTTCCTCCACCAGACCCTGAAGCCTTGACGTATGGCAGAGATGTGTCTGCACACGAGACAGAGGAGAGAGATGGAAACAACCCTGAGGAAATCTCGAAAAATTTACAAGACATGTTTACAGCAGAACACGTCCCTGACACAACTATGGTACGAACTATGTAACTGGAGGCACATGGTAAGTCACCTGTAAACTAGTAACTAGAGAAGTGGCATGAAGTAAAACTATTGTCACATTATAATTACTCAACTTTTGTTTCTCTTCAGAATATAACAGAATAGGTTTATGGTTCATCCCATGAGGGGAAAACACACTTTTTACAGTTGCTCCACCAAAATTAGAAATGAGAAATGAGAAGAATAACAATAAGATATAATAAGAATAATAAAAAAGAAGAAAACAAAAGAAAATATATACATATACACCAATAAATAGTTATGGAAAAGTAGGAAAATGTCATCAAACAGTAAGAAAATACAGAAATACATGAGTTGAAGGTGTTATATAGAATATTGGTTATAAGTTATATGTAATTTCAGATTAAAGATACTTAACAAATAAACACGATTACAATATATTTAAGTCAATTGATTTTACCTGCAAAGGAATCCCAGCTGTAACACATGTAAGAGGCCAGAGAGCTTTGCCCTGTCGCCGAAGATAACGGTGCCTGATGCGGCTTGGGCGGCACCGAAACCCGGCAACTCCCGGTCATACTTGAACCAGAACCAGCTGAACACCTGGACCACCACCGAGGACAGGATCATAAGGCTGACCAGCGCCGCGAACCACAGGAAGTCGCCGCTGCGATAGAATTCGGTCGCCACCCACAGGTCCGAACCCCAGTCGACGAGGAAAGTACACACCCCCATAACAGAGAAAACGAAGTCAATCCAGGAGTACTTGGAAAAGACGGCGGACGACGACGAGTCCTCCATGACTGGACAGCACCTGAGCAGCAGTTAGCTGACTTGTTGCTGTGAAGCTAACGTTCAGCTAATACCGTTATTTTCCTCCCAACTCCGGCTCCACTCTCCTTTAAAAGGAAAACGTTTATTATCTTCCATAGTTAACCGATGGCGTCAAGTCTTAAAATACACAGTGACAGCAAAAATATAAAGTTAATTTAACTTTTTAAACAACTTGGAAATGCAAAAGAAATCCCCGCCGTTGGCGTAAGCAGCAGCGGTGTGTGTTTGTATATTTTTCCTTATCTTGCCGCGATAAGCCCCGCCTGGCCCTTTCCAAACACACTGACCGGGGCGCAAAGGTGATCATAATTAAACGCACATCCATATGATGTAACGGCTCGACAGTTTAAAAAATAGATTTTAAACGTGGAAGTTTTTAAATAGAAAGTAGTTCAAACAACGATCACATAACAAGCAGTATTGTAAAACACGAACAGCTGGTGTTTTAATATTATAATTTTATATACAAATATAACTTACAGTACAAAAATACAAGTGCCGACACCTCTTGAATAATATAGAATGCATTATTTTACATTTGTTTAAATGTTACGATGATAATATTGATTTATGCATTATTTCAAACAAATAATATATTTTGATTTATGAGGACTTGGCTGTACTTACCTGTCAGACTAAACTAGGGGCATGAAACCAGTCCGAAAAGCAACGCCCCTTTCATCGGGACCTCCATTGTAACAATACTTGCTATAAGTGTGTGCGCGGTTGTCGGTGTTCGTTAGCGCGCCGTAGCTAACAAGATGTCGCGGGTGTACATCGGTCGACTGAGCTACAGGGCGAGAGAAAAGGACGTGGAGAGGTTTTTTAAAGGTTACGGGAAAATTCTGGAAGTCGATCTTAAAAATGGGTAATGATGTAGTTTTTATTTTTAATCATTATTTGTGAACGCGACCGTCTGCATGGGCCTAGGCTTCGGGCCTTGTTAGCCGCAGCATGGCTGACAAAATACCTGTTCCATTGTCGACGAAAAAAATAAATCTGCATTATTTAACTATAACATTAAACAGAGTTCGACTATATATATCTTTATTATTTGCAGCAACACAGATTCGACGTGTTTGGTGTATATTCAATATATAATATATTGGTAATGGAAGCGGTAGCGAGCTAACGTTAGACGTGGCAATGTCACGAATAAAAGCCCGTGTTTAAAAAAAAAGCAAAACATTATTGAGTTTCATTCAAGCTTAAATAGGTAACATTTGCATTTGCACAGCATTTTTATTTGCATGTGTTCCCAGTTGCATTGCATCGTCCAGACCTATTCGAGTGAATAGAATCTGATTTATTGTGTAATAAAGGCCATTATCCAAGTTACGTCATTGCTTTCTGTAGACTTAACTTAAATATGTTCTCTCAAAATCATCAGAATTTTTTAATCAATTCAAATGTTTTTTTTTTCTTGGTCAGGCCACAACAAGTTAGGTTCAAATTGCCTAAATCGTCTCTTAAAGTGATCCAGACGCCCCCTGTTGGCGTGATTTGAAATACTTGCATGAATAACCCCATTACCTGGATGGTTTTTCCAGGTATGGATTCGTGGAGTTTGACGACCCCCGTGATGCAGATGATGCCGTGTATGACCTGAATGGGAAAGAGTTGTGTGGCGAGAGGGTCATTGTGGAACACACCAAAGGTCCTCGGCGTGATGGAGGCTACGGTGGCGGAGGTGGCGGCGGAGGAGGTGGTGGCGGAGGCGGCGGTGGAGGCAGGAGTAAGTGTTTGAAGGAGTATTGTTTGTATTTTCTTAAGCTGTCTTTAATTTAATTGTAATAGTCACTGCAGGGCAACATTGATCCAAACTTTAAAGCGACATAATGAAAGCCTGTCCTTGGTGGCTTCTGTGCGTTCAGTGAATACAACTTTTTTTTGCACATAATTGTTAGACACAAATGTTTAAAATGTACTTGTTTCCTTTGCATTTCTGTTAAGAACTCCATCAGCCGGTTTCAGAGTCAACACTGTCATTGCTTTAACTGAGCTTCACTCATGCAGACGTAAGGACAGTTCACACCAGAGCAGACTCTTCAGTTGTGTCTAGATAATGTATTAATCTTCGTGCGTGTGCATCTTATATCAAACAAATTAACAAGATTTCCATGCACCGGAGCCACCAACGATTTTAAAAAATATTTTGTGTTAATGCTATCTTGTTGTAGGTGATGTAAAATCTAACTTAACTGGTTGTTAGCTGTACTGTGATCTAATGATGTCTTCAGTATTTATTTAAACTGACTGTCAATTTAAAGGTAAAGATTTAACAAAGAACCTCAATGTTTTAATTGAAAGAGTCCTTTGCTGAGTGCCTGCCCCTATTGCTGGCCATGGTGTCCCCCCTTTCCAAGAGTGTGGTTTGACCATTCTGGGCCCCTGGGCAGACCATAAAGGGGAGCCATTGTGAATGAAGACCGCTATTCCCATTAGGCCCAGGCCGGGTGGTGAGGATGCCATGGGTTTAGGAAGAGATGTGGGTTCAGCTCTTATAGGTGCCTGAAAACAGAACATGTTTTGTAGCAGTGACATGTTTTAGATAGGCTAGCCTAATACATTGATTTAATTCTCCGCAAATATTTCCTCAGTAAATTTGCACTTGAATTTCTTTTTTTTTTTTTCTAATGTAGACCATAGGGCTTTGAGCTGTAAACCTTAAAAGAAAAGCTACATTTGTGTCATTTGTAGGCTGTAATATTTTAAATACAGCTTAGTCATCAGTAGAGATAACTTCCATGTTTTTGTTTGTTACCTCTTGCTTTTTCCCCTCTTTTTTATGTAACTTCTCGAATATCTTACTACTTTTTTTTTTTTTTTTTAAGTAGTAGCTTGAGGGATTAGTACACATGCTTCAACCCGACGGGTTTCCAGGTCCTCATTTTGCCTCTGTTTTCCTCTGTTACCCTAAAGGTGGATATGGACGCTGGGGAAGAGACAGGTATGGTCCCCCGATACGGACTGATTATCGCCTCATTGTTGAGAATCTTTCCAGTCGCTGTAGCTGGCAGGACCTGAAGGTATGACATTGGTTTCAGCTGAAGAAACTACACTGTTGCCCATTTATTCCAAGAAGTCGGGCAGAAAATGCAAGTCATTCACAGTTTTTGTTTCTAATCCTGTGTAGGACTACATGAGGCAGGCAGGAGAGGTGACATACGCCGACACCCACAAGGGGCGCAAGAATGAGGGGGTGATAGAGTTCAGGCTCTATGCCGACATGAAGAGGGCTCTGGAAAAGCTGGACGGCACTGAAGTGAACGGCAGAAAGATTCGACTGATCGAGGATCGCCCCGGAGCCAGGCGCCGTCGCTCTTACTCTCGCAGTCGTAGCCGCTCCAGGTGAGATGATGGGTTAAGAGTGGGCACTGTGGTATCTGCTTGTTTGGGTTTTTATTAAATATATGCTATATATTTCTTCACAGGTCTCGCTCCAGGAGCCGTAGATCTCGCAAGAGCCGCAGTCGCAGTGAGAGCAGCAGTCGTAGCCGCTCCCGTTCCAGGTGGGTTTTTTTTTTTTTTTTTTTTTTTTTTTTAATATGAGAGATTGGATTTAGTATGATTTACTTATATTTTTTTATGATAAATAACTACGTACTTTCACCCCACAGCCGTTCTCAGAGTAAGAAGAGCAAAAGCAAGAGCAAGCGGGAGGAAGAGGAGCGCAGCAACGGCGCCCCAAAGGGCAAGAAGAGCAGGAGCCGCAGCCCTAAGAGCAAGAAGAGCAAAAAGGACGGAAAGAAAGGCAAGAAGGAAACATCCATGTCCAGGTCCCGCTCTCGCTCCAGGTCTCGCTCTAGGTCAGGAATCAAAGATCGATCCAGGAAGTCCGTCTCAAAGGGTCGGGACCAGCCCAAGAGCGAAGACGAGGGAGGTGACCGAGAAAGGGGCTCTCGTTCCCGCTCCCGTAGTCCCGCTGAATCAAAATCAAGAGCCAGGTCAAAGTCTAAATCCAAGTCGAAGTCCAAATCCCGGTCCCCCTCACCGGCCAAAGCCCGTTCCCGCTCTCGTTCGGCCTCCAGGTCAGAGTCCCGCTCCATGTCCCGTTCTCGCAGTCGTTCCCGTTCATAGTTTAGCCTCTGGACTGTCTGTCTCCCACCCTCCTCCCCCTGTCTGCCCCCGTCCTTCGTTTACATTCCCCGAACCCATCAGTGAGACCCCCGCCCCGACATTTTTGATAAATAGCTGTAGAATACCAGGCACTCGTGATCTGCGTCTTTTATGGACATGCTTGTCCTCTTCATTTGACTTTTACTCTGCCTTTTTTGTTGTTTTGATTAGAGTCGTCCCTTGTGAAGGTGTGTGTAAAGTAACAGGGTGCAACCACCGTTTTATAGGTTTAAATGATGGACATGGTGAGTGTGTCGTAGCCTTTTTTTAAAGAACATCACTCATGTAAACATGCTGTTTGTTTGTCACTATGCTTGATGGGAGTGTGATCCTACATCACCTCACCCTTTGTGCAACCCTTGTAACCTTTTATTTCAGAATAAAACTGCCTGTTCAAGACCCACTCGTCTGCTGTTCAAGTCATTCTCAGATATTAATGTTCTCGGTTCACAGGAACTGGAAGGACAGGACAGCTGTTTTCATTTGACCCGCCGAGGTGTCATGGAGACGGAATGCAGTCTTGTGTCATGAGTTCAGATCATCTGACAGCCCTGACCAATGGAGAGTACAGTCATGTGGACATGTCAGATGTCCTTGTCCAGTGCTGTCACTCACCTGTTATTGTGGGTTGAAGATCTACTGTAATGTTGACCACTTCCTCATCTGCTCCTGGAGAGAAACTGAGACAACTGTTAACAACATGGTCTTCAAACCAGGCATGGTCCACAATTGCTTCTAAGATTGGACATGTGGACCTGGGTTAGAAGCTGAAGGATGGAGCCTTCATGCCAAAATAACAGCCTTATCACTGCCATCTATTGGGGGAAATGGACATTGCAGGAAAATGATGTAATGCAGAACAATTCTATAATATGGACAAATTTGGTGGGCCGCGTTACAACGCTGAACGGGCCACATTCAGTCCCCGGGCCTTAGTTTGCCCATGCATGCAACGCAAGACCTTAGCGATCCTGACAGTTATGATAGGAGAGGGTCTTACTAGGAAATCATGACCTGTTGTGTCAGACCAGTGAACCTCAGAGTTTGAAGCTCTCCATCTACTGCAGATCCAGGTTCAAAACTAGTTCAACATGTAATCTGGGTTCTGCTGTTCTGAAGGAGATCCAACAACCACTGTCAGGATTCCTGGAACAGCTGGTTCCTGGTACCCATCGTTTCCATAGCTGGTTGATCACCATTGATCCCAGTAGGACCAACCCAGTATCTCAAATAATTCCGTCCACTCTGGACGGTCAGCAACTGATAATCCCACAGGACAGACGAAGGAAGGAGAGCAAACTCCTTGTCCTTGTGATGGACACCACAGAACAAAATATGACTCTGAAAACTGCAATTCACAGTTGGTGGATTTGATCCTGGAACACAGTCTGGACCCTGGTCTGGTTCTTTAACTACTTGGTCACCACTGCCCTATGGTTGCAGTCCTGGAGAATCCTCTTTGTGGCAAAAACGCGAGTATGGTGCCACTAGGTGGACAAAAGTGGGACAGACATAAATACAGCGATAGCTTGTTTTCTATAAAAAACATGATTTAATTACAGTATCATTGGTGAAACATGGTTCTGCAGTTCTTTACATGTAAACACTGACCAAGAAGCTTCTGATGTCTGGACATTTCCTCATTTCTTTCTTGTTTTTCTTAGTATTTTCAGTCATATCTTTACTGCCATGATGAACTTCAGCTGCGGTCCTTCAGAGACTGGAGACACAGTCTTCCTCATTGTCAATCGTCATCATCCTCCTCAGAGGACGACCGCATCACACCACTGCTGTCATCCCTGTAACACCGGGCCAGGAGACGCAGCTGTTCGAGCGCCTCCTTGTAGTCGACCATCTCCGGCCCCTGGGACAGGAAGCTGGGAGCCAGGCGGCGGATGTCATAAGTGCTAGCGTTACGATGAAGCTCTGACAACCAGGTGTTGAGAACTGGTCCAGACTGAAGGCAGGTCATGACGGGGAGAGAGGAAACTGCAGGAGCTGAGAGAGAGAACAGAAATTATTGAAGTGGTGACTTCTTACGGTCAATATTTACCGAACTGCTATGTTCTTACAGCCTGTTGGAGTAGACTGGTACTGCAGGAACCCCTGAGGATTGAGGGACGAGCTGAAAATCTGAGGGAATGGTGGCGTCAGTTTACTGGGCTCTGACACCAGTTGCATAGCACTGCAAAAGAAACAATAATAAAAACAGTCACTAATGGATGTCACTTTGTCACTCTAGGTAGAGAAGTTCTAAATCAGGACTCACTGTTGACCACTGGGGTAAAAGGATCTGAGGTAGGACAAAAGGACGTCTTCTCCACTGTGGAGACCATGCAGAGCAGTTGGCGGTTTAGTCCCTGGAGCCAAAGGGCTGGAAAGGAGGACAGAACATTGTCGATTATTTTTTAATAATAATAAAAAAAAAAAAACAGACGTATCGGTCAAGACTCTGACCTCGTCAGTCTCTGGCCCTCCAAGCCTTTGAGCGTTGTCCACTGACTGAAGCACCGTCCATCGTTTGCCTCGGGGCAACCCGACAGAGGTTTCCAGGGTGGAGTGTCTGACCAGGAGCTAAGAGCATCTGGGAGGCAGCTGCCGTGCATCATGGGAAATGGGACGGCACCGTAAGCAGTCACCACCTGTGTGACGTATTTTAAAAATAAAAGCACTGACGCAAAAGCAAAAATTATTTTCTTCTATAAATTGTCTTTTTTCCTGCAACTCTAAGTCACCTTTCGGCCTGAAACTGTCAGCGTGTCTGCCAACTGCCACATGGGGACGCTGTTGTTCCTTAACCTGTAAGGCACAGTAAGAGCATCCAGCGCCAAAGCCAGGACGGCACTGGAGTGGTACCACAGTGAAGACTGAGAAGAAGAAGAAGAAGAACCAAATACATTAACACACATGTGCATCAAATGTATTTTCATATATATGCATATATACTGTATGCATGCAAGCATATATATACATATACTGTACATACATATATACACACACATACATATATACACATATATAAATATATATAAACAAATATATATAATACATATACATACATATATAAACAAATATATATAATACACAATACATATATACATATACATGCACACATATGTATATATGTCTATATATATATATATATACACATATGTATATATATATATAACATATACATATATACATATATACACACACACACACACACACACACACACACACACACACACACATATATATATATAAATATAAAATTAAAAATCTATATTTGTCAAAGATCCAACTTATTGTATCTAAGACTTTCCTTACATCATAGCTGAGGTGAGGGAAAGCTGTGGGAGAAGAAGGTCGTATTCCAAAGCCACCACGGAGGGTCAGTGGACAGAAGAAGGAGCTGTTATTGGCCAGATGAACCGTCCCTAACGTGCAGTTGAGAAGATGGTACAAGTCCTTCACTGGAGTCTGGTTTTACAACAACAAAAAATTAGCAGATATAAAAAAATGTGGTGTCATTTTAGCCACTCAGTGAGTGTGGATGTTACTGACCGAGCCTGGGTGACTGACAGGAGCCAAACCCCAGGTTAGAATCCCTCTGCCACCATAAGACTCCTGCAGCATCTCCGTCACCTTGGAGCCCAGTCCCGCAAACCCATCAGCCAAGTCACAGAAGACCTGGAAACCCTGAGATAGAAAAGAAAAAAAACACAACAACTTACAAGGAAGTAAAACGCAGCAGGTCTTGGATTTGAACCATCACACCCCAACTACTGTACCTGAAGGTAATCACACTCTTCAGCAAAGAAGTGCAGCTTGTCCTCTAGGTCCTCCAACACTGACCCCTGCAGGAGGGACTGTCCCTGACCGAACGTTTCCAATCGATGAGCCTCACTGGAGACAAACACAAACAACGAATTCATTTACACTGACCAATCAATCAATACAAGTCAATATGCTGTGGAATTATGGAATTCTGCTCCCTTTTCAGTTCCCCCTGTCCTCTGAATCTTCCACTCTGACTCCAACCACCTCCATGTCCTCCCTCACTGCATCCATCAATCTCCTCGTTGTCTCCTACCTGGTAGCACCATCTCTAGGATCATTCTTCTACCAATGTGTCCACTGTCCCTCCTCTGAAC
>JAFBJS010008808.1:366643-381424 GCA_016785265.1 Paraplagusia blochii
CCTCTAATCACCTCAATCCTGATCCTGTCCATCCTTGTCTCTCCTAAAGAGAACCTCTGCATCTTTAACTCTGCAAACACATCAGAGGAACAAATTCTGTGTAAAGACTGCCATCTTCTGGGGAAAAGTTGGAACTGCATGACAGAAATGAGACTTGGTCGGTTACCCGTCATGGTTGCACTGGTGGATGATGGAGATGGTGCGTGGATGCAGGTGGATCCTGAGGAAGTCTGACCACACCTTCACGCTGCCCTCCAGTCCGTAGTTCTTCTGAACTCGGTCCAGTCGACTGTTCACAGTGTCGACCTTCAGTGACCCTATTGTTGACCGTGTTGCTGATGTGGTTGCTGTTACAGGGAGATGTTTTTGTGAAGGAGCAGTCGGACAGAAAAGGCATTTGAGCTGCAGCTGAGTTCTTACCCGAGTTCTGCAGCACAGACGGGCAGGAAAAATCTGCCTTTGCAAGAATTTCTCCTTTCTGGAAATACAAACATAACGGTTGTACTCCCCATACAGTGAATACTGAATTTTCAAAATAAAACAACAGTGACTGTAAGAAAGACAATTCATTTTCAGAATAAGGTTTGCTATTAGAAAACCCTGGCAGTGGGTGGATTCAGGTATAAAGAGCTTTTATTTTGAAAACGATCAATAGATTGATTAAAATAAGTAAAATGGTTTCTTCTGTTCAGTGCATTTTATGAGATTACAATTTCTATACATTTAAGTTAAATAATATTTATATATACCACACACAGACAGACAGATACCTACATCCAACGTGTCTAGATGTTCCAAGAAGCAGTTCTTTGTCGGAGGACTTTCTCTGTGGCTCATCATGTTTCCCCTCCTGGAATAAAATAAATAAAAAAATAAAAAATTTAATTATGAACAGAACACACCTGCACCAGTTAGATATTTGCTAGAATTACAACATTTTGATTTAATATCAACCAACTCCTCCTCAAAAAGAGGTAATTAAACAATCTTTTCATCAAAATGTTATATTTACCAAGTGAGAGGAGATGTATCCTCATCTCCATCATACAGATTGCCCTCCTGCCGCAGAGTCCTCAGACTTCCTGTGACAGAGATGGAAGCAGAAATTAATCTGAGGTTAAAAATCATAAACAGACTCCTTACTCGGCCTTGTTGACAAAAATAAAGCTCGGGGACCACAGAGTGGACATCAGTGGAGACATGGAGATGTTTTTTTTTACCCTTAAGGTCCATGGCAATGAGGCGAGGTGTGTAAGTGACATGTCCTCCCAGAGTCTGTCCTTCACGGAACATAACATCACTCTGGATCTCACTCGGAGGTGTGTCGGGATCATAGGACAGAGATGCATCCTGGGTAGAAAGAAGATCAAATTTAGCTGTCAAAATAAAATACACATTCACTTCACATCTATCAGTTGGATTTGTTTACACTGAAGGACTTTTCACCCATCAAATAAAAAGTCCTGACGATGACGTCACGTCATTTATATTCTGAAGTAATTAGCTTTGACAATAAGCTGTTGTTGGTGTCCATTTTACCAGGCAGCTACATCAAATTAATTTACAAAACAGTTGTTCTATGAAATTTATACCGTTATAACATAACGTAAAACTGTTTTTTAATCACATTATTATTATTATTATTCCAAAAGTCCAGAATGGATGACTGGGCAACAGATAAATAGCGTATTAACAGGACTGTACCCATGGAACCGTAACTGTTTCTATTCATCAATTCATGAGAAATTTTCCAAATTAACGAACAACATAATTTCATCGATAATCTACAGCAATAACAACAAAAACAACTACAGTTCAGCAACTCATGCCCTGCCATCAGCTAACATAGCTTAGCCCATGACGCTACGCAGTTTGATTACCTGTAAATTCCACCAGTGAGTTCCCACAAAGTTGGAATAATGTCCAAGCTGAAGAGTTATAACTTCTCTACAAACACCACCCATCGTAACTAAGCTCAACAGCCGCAAATAAATAATACAATTAATGTTCTTCTACTTGCACTGTCGACATGTTGGAAAACGTCAACTGCGGACAGAGACGCTTCCCAAGGGAACCAATAGAATCTACGCTTCTTGTTCAGGTCCCGCCTTTTAGATAAGAAGAGTAGATTTTATTGGCTGACGGGGAATGGCCCAGATATTATTGGACAAAAGTGACTGGACGGATGCCTGATAGTTTGGATTCACCGTGCCGTGGCACCACATGTGGTATAAATATCTGTGCCATTTTTATTATCTTTATATTATTTAGAATGTATTTATTCATGTATTACTCTTATTAAGTATTTTTATGATTATCTATTTAAAATGTATTTTTCAACAGAAAGAAATTAACAAATACATACACGTTTTCTATTCATTTGGTGTTTTTTTTAAGTAAAACATACCAAAAATGGATCACTGAAATGGATCACTGAATAAAAATATGGTTATGGTTAAAAAAAATTACACCCTGTCATTCTGTTGAGACAAACAGAACCAGACAGAAACCTGTAGGTAAATATAGAGTTTTTTTTTTATTAGAGCAGCTTTGAGATTCTTATGATGGAACAATTCTGTAAAAGTCAAAACTCTACATTTGGACAAGAGTGTGACAGATGGTGAGACTCATGTCAACTTCAGGGACATCTCACCCTTAATATCTTTATTGATCAATGTGTTTTTTCCAGATGGCTTTGAAAAACAGGTGGATAAAATGTCCCGACCCACTGTTACAGGTTGAAGAGAATTCCATGTTCAAGCAAACAGGTCAAGGAGTGGCTGGAACCAGGTGCGCAGCGCCCCCAGGCTGTCCTCCATGGAGCCCTTCAGGCCCACGTTGGTCTTCTCAAAGTGCTCCTTGATGTCTTCTGCCACGGTCTGCATGGTGTTCTTCATGTTGTCCACCTGGGACTTCAGCAGATCGTTGAGGGTGTTGATCTTGGCCTGGGCGTTGTCTCGCACCTGAACAAAGTAAGGCTCGAAGCGGACCTTCATCTCTTCCATGCTGTCAGAGGTTTTGGACTGAAGCTCCTCCAGGTACGCCGCAACGTGTCTGCAAGGAAGGGAGAGGACGAGAAATAAAAACACCTGACACCTGAAATACATATACTATATTCACACACACACATATATATATACAGTATATATATATGCATATATATGCAAGTGAGTTCTCCCACCTCTTGATCTCCTGTGTGTCCTTGCTGAGACGTTTCTTCATCTTGCGGGTGTAGGCGCCCACTCTGATTCTGACATCTTCAGCGTTCAGCTCCATCATGGTCTGAAGCTCCTGCAGGTACTTCTCCATCTGGTCCTTGGCCTCCACCATGTGCTCACGCAGTTTCACCGCCATTTTCTCCAGGTCGTCGCCCAGGTTCTC
This sequence comes from Paraplagusia blochii, assembly GCA_016785265.1. Classification (NCBI taxonomy): domain Eukaryota; kingdom Metazoa; phylum Chordata; class Actinopteri; order Pleuronectiformes; family Cynoglossidae; genus Paraplagusia; species Paraplagusia blochii. Next base: position 370,025 of record JAFBJS010008808.1, read on the forward strand.
AGCAGCTTCGCGGGTGTACGGCGCCAGCGTGTTCTGCAGGTCCTCTTTGTACGAGTTCAGCTCCGACATGCTGTCCTGGATCAGTGTGCTGAGAGGACAGGAGTTGGACGTGTTAGTAGGATGAGTTGTGGCATCAGAACCGGGCTACAAAAACTCACAGCAGCAAGAAAGTAGTTAGAAGTTCTGGAACAACCCAACTGGTCAACTTAGAACTGGGTTGACTAACAGTTCAGGTCCACTTCTAGTGTCCATGACGTAGGCCACAGGTGCGGCGTAGGGGACATTTCCATATTTTGGTTTCACCAATATATACTCCAGACTTCCTGGGCTACAGTCGACATGATGAAGACCAGGTTCCATGTTGAACTTGGCACTAGATCAGATCAACTTGTTGACACTGGTGTCTCTTTGGTCGTGTACCAGATGAACCGTGGCCTGGTGTCGGTCCAGGACCCAGATGTTTGTGGACTTGAAACTTATCTAATAAAAATGGGACCTTAATAAGAACTCACTCCAGTTCTCGGCTGATCTCAGAGCTCCTGATGTTCGTGAGCAGCTCGTCGGCCTTGTTGCCCACATCTGTGAAATAATCCTTGAACTGTTCCACACGCACCTCCCACGGATTCCTGTTGTCCGACTGGAACAGGTTTCGGGCCTGGCAGCCTGAGAACACGGGGAGAGAACACAGGTCTCGTTACACCAGACCAAGTCTTTATTGTCTTCTTTTTAACGTTGTTTGATGGGATTTTCAAAATAAAACCGTTCCTATTTTCCCTTGATTCCTTCCCTGCTTCCTTTTGTCTGTCTCTTCCTGTCTTTCTGAACCTCAGTGAAATAAAATTCCGTACCTGACCAAACAGCCAGCACGAGAACAACAGCAAACACCCTCATGATGATCAGACAGGAGTTGACCTGGAAAACAAAGACATGAGATTTTATTATAACAGAGTTATAACATAGTAGCAGCAGGGTGGTTCAGTGGGCTGGGGGTCTCACCTCAGTGGTCCTGGTCTGTGACGTCTGTGTGTCTGTCTCTCCGACCCTGTCGCTGTATTTATAGGCTGCGTTCACATTGATCTGATCCAATAAATATCAGGAGTCTTGCTGACACGTGTCCGAAGGTCCCGGTCCCTGCTGCGCTGTTGTCATCTTTTACTGCTCTTTATGGCTGTTTGGGCTCCACGTCGGAGGAGCCGCAGGAGTGAGCTAAGGTCAGGAGTTACAGGAGGAGAAACACTCCTTCACCTCCTTATTCTCCTTTCATTCTGGTTCTTTTTTTCACCTCTTTTAAAGGAATTCAGGGTGAGTTTGTGGCCAGAGTCTGATTGAATCAGATTAACAAACAGATTATCAGCACGGAGCCTCTGATGGAGCAAGAGTTAAAGACCAAAAGTCACTGTGTGCAGACAAACATCTGTGTCCAGAGTCTACTCCAACCTCTGCTGCCTGACGTAGAAAAATGTAGATTAATGACACATTAAAAACTTTTTCTTTAAGCTGTGATCTTGGCCCATCATCATGTCATATCAGTGAGGAGTCCAGGAAGGTCATGGTCAAGGTTAAAGAGTTAAGTAAGACAACTGGACATCAGTGAGGTGGTCTTCAGTTTTCCCTCTGATGATGAAACTGTGATAAGACCTGAGTTCTTATGTAAAACTTTGACATAAACAAAGACCAGGGAGGAGAAGGAGAGAAAATCATCACCTCCTCCTTTCTCTCCTCCAGTGCAGCACAATATTTGAATCCTTCTCCTCCTCCTTTTGTCTTGTCCCTTTTCTCAGGGGTGTCCACAGCGAGTCCACAATTTCCATCTCGCCCTGTCCTCTGTGTCCTCAACTCGAACTGCCAGTGTTGTGTCTAACGCGTTACTTGTAACGTAACGAAACTACTTTTCTCTGTAACTAATAATGTAACGCGTTACTTTTCCCATTCAGTAACGCAGTCATTGTTACTGTGGTGTAAAGGGTCTCGTTACTCGTTACTATCTGTGGTCCAAATGGACAGTTTCTCTCGGCCACGGAGAGAGGACTGTGTGGAGGCGGAGCCTGTCTGCTGTCTGTCAGTCATGAGTGAAAGACGGCCGTCGACACTAACTGAACCCATGTGTTGAAAAGGAGCGATGATCGGTTGACATAGGTTAATGTTTCAGGCTAAGCCAATCAGATAGAGACCTGGGCGGGTCTTCTTGCCTTATAGGGAAATAAACAGTAGGACACACCCACAAGCAAGACAAGTTGAGGTTACAATAAAGATGTCTGTCCAAATGTCTAAACATCTATTTTGTTTTTATTGTTCCATTACATTTCATTATGATAGTTGATACAGAACACAACACTAAACTATTTTAATGTGTTTTAAAGTAAAGTAACTAGTTATTAGTTACTTTTATAGTTTTAATTTAGTAACTAGTAACATAACTAGTTACTTTTTCAGAGCAGTAACTAGTAAAGTAATAAGTTACTTTTTTAAAGTAACTTGCCCAACACTGCCAACAACCTCCATGTCCTCCCTCATCAATCTCCTCTTTGTCTCCTACCTGGTAGCTCCATCTCTAGGATCATTCTTCTACCAATGTATCCACTGTCCCTCCTCTGAACATGTCCAAACCATCTCAATCTGTCTTCTCTAGGTTTCTCCAAACCTTCCTGTCCGTGTCGTCCCTCTAATCACCTCATTCCTGACAACATTTTAATCCCAACTTGTGAAATATTTTCCTGTTCCCATATATGATCCCACCCTGAGGTTACAGATGTGACGTCAGTGAACAGCAGATTTCAGGTCAGAGGAGGTGAAGACGGCGGTTGTTGCCTCACAGTCCAATCCTCCAGGAACGATGATAAGACATCGTCTGACGTAAGTGTCCATAAACCACACAAACATCTGAGAGGGAACTTAACGGAACAAACACCAGGTCAATTCTACAGGGGAGAAAATATATCAATACAGATATATCTGTGTAAATACTGTAAAAATCATCTAGATAAATAACATATGCAGATATTGCGTCATGTGAATCAACCATGTTGCTCCGTCTGATTGACCAATACCATCAGTCGCTGCTTTTAACTACACTGGATCTTTATTTTCATTCCATTCCACTAATAAAATGTAGCTCTTTTATTTATTTTTTTTTACTTTTTTTACTTTTTTTTACTTGTCTGATACTATTTGGTACGAGTTTGGTCTTTTTCTCTAGACTTATTTTTCATACTGCAATACTTCCATGTCATATTTGAAAGTGAATCTTATTCATTGTTCTTTTATTTTGAAACTCTACCTGACTCCATTGTTAAGTATTGTCGTGTCTTTATCTTTATCCTCTGTCCACTATAGATCTCTACTGTGGATAGATTCAAAGATACCGTCATTTCCGGACTGTAAGCTGCAACTTTGTATGCATTTTTCTAATGGCCACCAGGGGGCGCTCGAGCAGAAAAGGTAAGAGTGAGACAGGTGGTGTTGAGGAAGACGCAAGTCACAACGGCCAATAAACACCATAGAAGAAGAAGAAGTTTAACGTATGTTAACGCGCTTTGTACGTGAATAAAATTAGCATAAATGCGAAATGCTTGGAAAATGCGAAAAAGAAAAGTTCTTTGTAAATATGTCATGTTTCAACGTGGGCACATGTGGCTTATTAGGGTAGATGTTATTTTCACGGATGAATAAAAACCAGATTCACGTCAAAATACTTTTATGGACATTTATTCAGTTTATTGTTGTTTGACGGGTGACAACAGTCAAATACTAAATACAGACGTTGACGGAGACACAGACTGAAGAAGAGAAGAGAGGAGGTAGTGGATTCACGGTCTGTAACACTCTGTAACAGACACTGTTCTGTGTAACATCAGAAAACGTTTCTTTATGGTAGAAAACAAGACAATTTACAAAATATAATTCACAGATAGAAGGAGAACATGAGGAGATTAAAGACTTTGGTAAAAGAACCGGTTCTACAGTCATGACCTGGTTCTGGGTTCTTGGTTCTACAACTAAAACTACTGCTGCTAAGAAGTTCAATCTAATCTAATCTAATCTAATCTAATCTAATCTAATCTAATCTAATCTAATCTAATCTAATCTAATCTAACCGGGTTGATCTACTGCATCATCTTGGTGAAGGACTTCCACAGACGGAACAGCTGCTTCCTCAGGTTCTCAGCATCTTCATCCAGCTTGGCCTGCAGCTCCTCTCCGTACGGGGCCAGGTTCTGCTGGATTTCCTGGGTCTTCTGGGTCAGCTGGGCCTGGAAGGTCTGGGCCATGGGAATCATCTTCTTCTGAAACTCCTCCACGCTCTTCTCCACCTTCTGCTTCACCTCCTCAGAGAGGGGAACCATCTGGTCTTGCAGCTGCTTGATGCTCTTGTCCAGCTGCACCTTCAGGTTCTGGCTCCTCTGCAGCAGGACCTCCTTCAGGGCCTCGGGGTCCATGTTCTCAGCGTAGGGAACGGCGTCGCTTCTCAGCTCCTCCACTTTGCGCTGGAGCTCTGACATCATCTCCTCGGCGTAGGGCTGCAGGTTGGCGCCCACGGCGCTCAGGTCTTTCTGCAGACGGGCCTTCAGGTTCTCAGCCTCCTGGGAGACCTTGGACAGCAGGTCCTTGGTGAGCGGGGCCACCTGAGTGCGCATGGTGTTGGTGAACTGGTTGACGGCCCTGGTGCTCTGAGCGATGAGGGTGCTGCAGGAACCGAGAAGAAAACACAGCACTTTGAATCATTCTGATGAAACTCAGGAGAAGATCAGGAGAAGAACAGATTTCACTCTCGTTTTGGTAAACAAAACATCAGAGCACCAACTCTGGAAGACCTGGTGCTCTATGAGAAGAGGTTTCTCCAAGGGAAGGATCTTACTTGATGTCCTTTCCCAGGTCGGACTGCTGGATCTGCTTCAGCGACTCCTCGGCGGTGCTGCTGGCCTTGGCCACGTAATCCCAGAAGGCGTCTTTCACCAGGTCCACCTGCTGTTTGGACTGTTTGGGTTGACGCAGCAGGCGGGCGTCACAACCTGGAAACAGCAGCAGAACATCTCACTCAGTCACAGAAGGTTTCTGGGAATTTTCTGGAGGCAGAATTCCAAGACGGTGATATTTACCGGCAAAGACGGCGAGAACGAGAACGAGCAGGAGCTTCATGATTCTTCAGCTGTGGACAGAGGGACAGGTCAGTCTGGGCTTCAACCTCAGCTGAGGACTCAACACCATGTGCTCTCTTACCTGTGGTGGCTTCTCTGTCAATCTGTGGGGCGGGGGCTGGTCTGTGGGTCTCACTGAGGAGGTCTGGAGTTTATATACCGTTGGCTGGAGTGGACGGTGGACACGGAGGGTTAAAGTCCAGCAGAAGGTGCCGTGCTGTCACCTCACACATTCCACATCACAACACCAGGACGACCCTCTCCTCCCCCCACAGGCCTCACCCCGTCTCACCCCCCAACACTGTCAACAGTCTGATAAAACTCCCATCATGCCTCAGCCTGAGTGAGTGAGAGATGGAAACAAAATTCTAAATAAATTATTATTTGAACATCTGACCAAGTAATAAAAGCCATATATAGAACAAAAAAATATATTCAACATAATGTGTAAATAAATCTATATATATATATATAACAGTAAACCATAGATGGACCAATGATTTAACACATTATTATCATTAAAATATATGTTTTTGTTCATAAGTAGGAGTTAAAAACACTTAAATGCACAGAATAAAGATCACAGACAAGAAAAGGATTTAAAAGCGTAAAAAAATAAAAACTTTTTTTTTTACGTTTCTTTTTCAGTCAATGTTTGTTTGTAATTGTAAATATTAACACAAACACAAAAAAATTACAAGAAAATACACAAAAAATGGTGAAAAGGAGAAAAAAGTTCATTTATTTAAAAATACATTTTGGACACCATGGGTAACAATGTATCTTAACGTAAGTCATTTTTCCTTGTATTGCACCAGGTGAATGAGGTGAGTGAGTCAGTCACTGGTTGATGTCGTGTCATCGTCCCTGATTGAATCAAACGTCTCACTGACAACATTCTTCTCAAACCTTTTTTTTCAGGTTTTTTATTGATTTATTGATATTTACTTGAGAAACGTCGTTGACGTCGTCGTCAGACAGAGGTTTTTATCAGACCCTGGTGAAATGTGGGCTGGACTTTGGACCCGTGTTCCACATGATTCTGATGCTAATCTTTAGTGAGGACTGTTGTGTTCTCTCAGCAGCAGCAGCAGCAGCAGTTTCCTCCTGACTGACTGATAACACACACGACCTCTGTCTCTGTGGTCATGTGACGCCAACAAAGATTTTTCAGAAAAGAAAAGAAAATCAGAAAATAGTCGTTAATCCTGTTGAAAAGTCTCTGTTTTTCATGATTCAACCAAAAATTCACGTTTTTCTTCCTTGTGAAGAACTTTCACCAAAGTCCATAGAAGAGGAAATGAAGGATTTTAAGATAAAAATTCAAGTTAACCTTAAAATATTTTATCTTTCATCCAAGACACATGTGACCCAACATCTGGGCCAACGCTGAGAATTTTATTTAGTTTTGTTTCAGACTTGTGTCTGTTTTTCTGGCCCACATTTGTGGGTCACATTCTTCTGATTTTTTAATTGACCCAAATATTCTGTTATTTGGGGCAAAAAAAGAAAATATATCTGGGCTACATTCTTCTGGCCCACATGCTGTGTGCCCTGTAGTTTCTTGAATCTGATCCTGTCATCTTCAGACAAATGTGTGTGGCCCATTTTTTGGGGTCTCATCTTCATCTGGTAGCAACAGCAGCCCATTTTTGGACATAATGTGGGACACGTCCTCTTTGTGGTAGAAATAATTGGACTCCAATCGTTGAAGTCCTACTTGGGCCAAAAGAAAACCCTTTTGGATAAGATGTCGCCCACATTTTGGAAACTGGGCCATGACATATGAGTCACCAAATTAGTTCTCACAGGTGGGGAACATGACAACTTCTGCTGTGGTATTCATGGTTCTATGTTCTATGTTCTGTCTGGGCCAAACCATAATGTGGGCCACACTATTGACCCACACATCTGTTTGATCCTTGGTTGAAAAATGTGGGCCACAAGGCCAGAAACATACAGAGACCAACACGTTGACCAGAGATGTATATGTGGGCCAGACGGACTCAGGGATGGACTCAGGGACTAGGGACCAGTTTGTCTTCGATGTACCATACCAGGTGTTTCAGTTGCATTGTGGGTAAAAGAGAGAAATGGAGAGATGGTCCAGACCAGTGGTTCTTAACCTTGTTGGAGCTACCAAACCCCACAAGTTTCAGGTTCACATTCACCGAACCCTACTTCAGTAGGGTGAGTTGGTGTCTTGGCCTCCGAGGCAGAAGCTCCACCGGACCCCTGAGACCAACCCACCGAACCCCTAGGGTTCGATGGAACCCAGGTTAAGAACCCCTGGTCCAGAGAGACAGTAAATCTCAGCCCTGGTTTAGTTTCAGTTTGAGCGACCGTACGTGACACCGTGTCAGAAACAGTCGTAAACTGAATCTGCCAGAACAACTGGATGACAAAGCAGCCACTGACGTGGAGCAGCAGCAGGGACGGGTATCGTCCAGCGGGGCAGATACGGCGGGACTTTACCCCCGGGACGGGGCTATAAAAGGTTTGATTCTCAGTTGGTGAGACACAGGTCCAGACCAAGAAGAGACTTCAGGAGAAACGAAGCTGCTCCGAGGTAAACACTCAGCTCTGACTTTGACTGTGTTCGTACCGTGGACAGAACGATTGTCCAGAACTTCTCTGATCGTCTCACCTTCCCTCAACAGAAACAAACATCAATCATGAAGACACTGGTGGTTCTGGCTCTGGCCCTGGTCTCCGGTGAGTCCGTCTTCTCTCTCAGAGACACAGATCTAAGAAAAGAAATCAACAAAACGTAACATTTTCTTTATTTTCTTTACTCTCAGTGTGCAATGCCAACATCCTGTGGCCCGAGCCTCACAAGACCAACCTGGAGGTGGTGAAAGATGCATTCTGGGATTACGTGGCCAAAGCCACTCTGACGGCCGAGGACTCGATGAAGCAGATCAGAGAGTCTGAGCTCGGACAGGAAGTCAAGTAAGAAAACACCAACACAAACTAAGAAGCTAAAAATGAAGCGATTGTTGTTAAAAAGTAATTTAATAATCGAAAATGATCATCACAGATTCTACAAACCAAATAACCATAATACCATAATAAACCATAATAAAATGCTTTAAAAAATAAAAGCAAACATTAAAAATATATATATTATATATTAGTTGGTGTAAAATAAAAAAAACCCTCTAAACGTCTTTTTTTTTTCGTCCCTGCAGTACCAGGATTGCCCAGAGTGCCGACATGGTGAACCAGTACGTGGAGACCCTGCGCGCTCAGGTGGCTCCTCTGACCCAGGACTTCCTGACCCAGTTCAGCAGAGAGGCAGAGCAGCTGAAGGCCCGTCTGGAGACTGACATGGTGGCTGTAGGCGAGAACATGCAGCCCTACGTCCAGGAGCTGGTGGTTAAACTCCAGAAGCAGGTGGAGGAGCTGAGGAAGGAGAGCGCCCCCTACGCCGAGGCCATGGACCCCGAGGCCCTGAAGGCTGTCCTGGTCCAGAAGAGCCAGGAGCTGAAGGCTCAGCTGGACCAGAACGTGGCACAGCTGCAGGCTCAGATGGTTCCCTTCAGTGAGGAGATGAGGCAGAAGGTGGAGAAGAGCATGGAGGACTTCCAGAACGCCATGATGCCAGTGGCCCAGAACTTCGAGGCCCAGCTGACCCAGAAGACCCAGGAGGTCCAGCAGACCCTGACCCAACACGGAGAGGAGCTGAAATCCAAGCTGGACGCCAGCGCCCAGGACCTGCAGGCCCAGCTGGCTCTGCTGTGGGAGTCCTTCTCCAAGATCAGCCAGTAAAAGGACGGCGTCCCTCAGAACCTCCGCTCCCCAGATATTTATTACCATCAGCAGCTGCTTCATTTTCATAAATAAAATCTTCTCAGTCTCTTCTCACTTTGGCCTCACTTTGATTTGCAGCGACTCAACAGTTTGATAAGAAATGGAGTTTATTCTTTTCAGAGGTTTGTAGTTACGTCGTATATACACTGTTCCTAACGTACACAACAGACACAACAGGTCAGTGGGTGTCTTATGGAGAGAGCGCCACCTTTGGTCCAAAGACATTCAGATATCGACTCTCGGTGACATACAGTAAATTCATGGTTTTATGGTCCAGTGTTGGTGGTTCTCCTCTGGTGCAGGCACAAAGGCGTTAGGAATTACAGACACATACGTTGACTTTGGGTTTTACTCAACACCACAAACTAAAGACAAACTTTTTCCGATGTCCGATTCTGCCGATAATGTCAAAACACCAGGCAATTACCAGATTTTCATTATCGGAGAAAAAAAACGATATCCTTCTCACAAACATCACGTAATTACGTCCGATAGATTCCACAGACCGATATTATCTACGTGAATCCAGATCAACCCTCATGTTTTAACCCCGTTGACGCATGCAGGATTTGCTCAGAGGACAGGCTAGCTGGTCACCTGACGTCTCATGCTACATTGACATTTGTTGGGTGTCGTAGAATTCTTGGTCCTCACCATGTTCTCACTTTAGGGTGAATTTTATCTTGGGAATAAAACCCAATGTCCTCAACCAACAAAAAACATGTGAGGGGAAAAATGTCTTCTTACTCAAGGGCAATTAGGGGACACAAGGTGTGCTACATCAGCAGCACCCCCTGCTGGATCATGTGGGAACAGCTAGTCCGAGGTAATGGAGCAGATATGGAAGGTGAAGCGACAACACTCTGTGTGAGTGTGACATTTAGTTTTGTTGACAGTTGACAGACTCATCATCATCATCATCATCATCATCATCATCAACTCCAACCCAGTCAATGGTTCCATTCACTGCACATCAAAATATTTTACAGTAAAAAAAAAACAAAAACAAAAAAAACTCCCAAAACAACAGGTACCAAAACAACAACAAACAGTACTAGAGGAACAACATCTTCCTGATCATTCACATGATTTCTGCATCCCATAATTTAATCCTTACATAAAAATAACTAGTTACTTAGATTAGTATCAGGTTCGACTGTTTCTCCGCGTCTGTTCAGTGACGTTAAAAAAAAAAAAAACAAGGTGATTTTTGGGGGTGTACAGCACGACTCTGCTCCGTTTTCTGTCCAATTACGGTCCCTTTTCTTTTTTCTTCTTCTGTGTTTCTGAGTCTGTTTGGAGGACCTGAACATTCTCTTTAACCGATGGTGACGCCAAAGCCGCACTGGAACTTGTTTTTGCGGTGGTTGAGGAAAGAACACAGCACCAGCGACAGCGGCAGAGGCAGCAGTTTCTTCTCTAGATTAGCACCGACAACCCAGTTACTGTCTATAGAACCTGGAGGAGGAGAAAGGGAAGATAAGTCACTAGATGTTTCAGTAGAAGAACAACAACAACCACAGCTATTTTGGTTGATATTGAAATATTAGCTATTTGTGGCATATGTGTAAAAAACTAAACAAATTAAATAAAGATAAATACTAAAATACAATAGTTACACAAGTAAATCAACGCAAACCGACTTCCATGAACTACTGCTGTGAAAGTAACAAGACACAAACTATCAAGAGAAAAGCTACAGTAAAAGTCACTGAAAAACTGTCAACATTGCAGAATCAACAGAGTTTGTTTTCCGGCCACAGGAGTTTGTTTTGGCAGAACTGAAGTCTGTCAACACAAACTTTAGTCAAAACTCTGGGAATTGTGTTCGCACAAACATGAGGAAAAAAAACCTTCCCAGACAAAGGGCAGATGTTAAGGGTTACTAAAGTGACATTGAACGCATCATGTCTTCTACTGTCTCCTGTCAGCAGAAAAATGTTTACAGGACGGTGGTGAGACCAGCCCTGATGGATGGATTAGAGACACTAGGAATAGACAGAAGACAGGAGACAGAGCCTGTCTCTTATACACATCTGCCTCTCAACTTTTAGGTCAACATTGCAGAATCAACAGAGTTTGTTTTCCGGCCACAGGAGTTTGTTTTGGCAGAACTGAAGTCTGTCAACACAAACTTTAGTCAAAACTCTGGGAATTGTGTTCGCACAAACATGAGGAAAAAAAAACCTTCCCAGACAAAGGGCAGATGTTAAGGGTTACTAAAGTGACATTGAACGCATCATGTCTTCTACTGTCTCCTGTCAGCAGAAAAAGGTTCACAGGACGGTGGTGAGACCAGGATAGGAATAGACAGGAGACAGGAGACAGAGCTGGAGGTGGAGGAGTTAAAGATGCTGAGGTTCTCTTCAGGAGAGACAAGGATGGACAGGATCAGGGATGAGGTGATTAGAGGGACAACACAGAGAGGAAGGTTTGGAGAAAAAGCTAGTGA
>JAFBJS010008808.1:381472-415113 GCA_016785265.1 Paraplagusia blochii
GTTCAGAGGAGGGACAGTGGATACATTGGTAGAAGAATGATCCTAGAGATGGAGCTACCAGGTAGGAGACAAAGAGGAGTAGTTGGAGTCAGAGTGGAAGCTGAAGAGGACAGGGGGAGATGGAACAGGGACAAGGACAAAAGAGAAAGTGTCTTCTATTGTCAGCAGGTCTCCATCTGTCCAGCTCAGTCATCAACAAACTCCTGTACCTTTAAACTGTAGGTTGGCCTTGGGAACATCTAACAGGTAACCAAAGGAGACGCTGGTGTCCTGCATACGAGAGCTGGCCTCAAACTCAACGCCGACCTGCAGCTGTTGACGAGAAGAGCATTAGAAACAAAGCTGATGCAGAGACAGAGGGTGGAGTCTCGGATGGAGGAACCCAACTGTTACCTGCTCGTTGGCCTTGTGGTAGTACGAGGCATGAGCGCCGGCCGAGCCCATGGTCAACGTGGCGACGTAGTTACTGCCTGTGGAGAAGGGAGACAATAAAGGTTAAAAAAAAAAAAGAATATTAGCATCAACCGTCACCACAACCTCCACACGTCCCAGGCTGCACCTGTGTATTTGCCGACCAGAGACATGACAGATCCCTCCTCTCCTGGCCGTCGGTGGTAGACCAGCTCTCCGCCCAGAGCCAGGGAGGACGTGATGGACTGGAGGTAATGAGTGACTACGATTCCTGACAAACAGAGGACCAGAAGATTCAACGTCGTCACAGTTAAGACGAGGATCAAACCGCACGCACACGCGCCTCGCGCTCAAGACTCACCGGAGCCGACGAGGACGTCCGGGTTTCCAAATGTAACCGTTGCGGTGAAATCTTCTCCCCTGAACTCGGCGTCACCCTGCCAGTTCACAAACTTGTGCTGCTGGGTCTGCAGCCGTGACAGAGTGGACAGTGGTCAGTGAACGTCTCGTCACAGACACAACAGGTGTTAAAGTGTTAGGACATCTAAATAAACTCAGGAATAGAGTTGCTGTTAAAGACTCATTCCACTACATTGTTTGTTACCTCTTAACTTATAGATATCCAGTATGAAGTTTTTTTTTGTCTCCAAAACTGAGGCTAACTTCTCCGGACTTTGTGCAATTCCAGCAAATCTGACTAAACCCTGGAGCTTTTTTTCTTCTTTTCGTTATCAGAGAAAAAACTGGGGAAATAAAAATCTTACCAATATCAAATAGTTTTGTTTATATCAGACATGTGTAACTTAATTCTTATGAGAAGTTAAACTTACAAAAGCAGTAAATTCAGAGGCATTTGAGAAATTTAGCGCCCCCCAGTGGATTAAGACAGCACAGTTGTACAATGTACAGTAGACCAGTATCCCATAAGGCTGAGTACGTAAGGTAGACAGGTTGAGGTTGATTGTTGACGATGTAAAGTTGACTTAAGGGGCAGAAAAACGTCTTCACCTGGAAGGCGACTTTGGATCGTATCCTGCTGCTGATCTGATGGATGATCTGAGCGTTCAAGCTGCCGCTGTTGTCCATGTCTCCAACCATGACTGGAAAAAACTGAACACCACAAACTTTAATCCTACACACGGACAAATCTGAAGATTTCTGAAAACACTGAGGAACTTTAGGCTGCAGCCCACCTCTGCTGGACCCATCTGCTTGGAGCCCACATACGTGGTACCAAAGCGGTAGCTGGAGTCGTCCATGGTGCTCAGCATCAGTGTGTGATTCACCTGAGCAGAAACAGAACAGTAAATCAACTGAACACTGACACGGCTGCGAGCGCTGGTTACATCTGACTGACCTGGAAGTGGTTGCTGAGGCCTTTGTTGACCGTTAGTCTCACCCCTTCCATCTGCATCGGAAAAACCTCTGCAGAAAAGAACCGACCATTGGACAGATTCAGAAACACCTTAATACTAATAATAAATCAACCTTTCTCTCTGTTCCATCACTGTCTGCTACCTTTGCATTTGCGATGACACTCGTCAAACGCCCCAGGGTTGGGCAGAGGGGTCCCTGCCTCCTGCTGCTGCCCAGCATCCGCTCCTGTTGATGGGATGACCGGAGACACGGGGGGCATTCCAAAACCTGGTGGAACCGTCAAACCAGGTGCAGGAGCAGCACCCGCGGTGACGGGTGGAGGAGGGTTGGGAGAACTGGCAGCCAGGACAGCGCCCATGCTGGAGATCCAAGAAAGACAACGTCACAAAGGCTCCATCACATGCGACATATGACAAAGAACGATTCCAAAAGGTACCATAGAACTTTTGAGACATATTGCGTGATCCGTGTGAACGTAAAGAGCACACAACGAAATACAACCCCTCAACACTGTGAACTGTGGGAAGGTGCCATGCTCAGTGTACCTTAGTGGTAACCTGGCAGATGGTGGAATCGAACCTGAAACCATTGAGGCCCAGGTACGTTTCTGTAGCCACTTGCTTCGTAATAAGGTCATAAAGTGCTGCTGATGTTTTTACATGGCAAAGCTACTTAACTAAATTGTAACCTATTGCACAAACATGTCACCCACGCCTGGAGACATAAAGGTTTTCTATCTTAATCCCTCTCTTCTGTAACTGGTCCTTCTATTGGAAAATGCATTGATAATGAGGAAAAACGTCTGTCAGTCCTGATTCTAAAACTAGAAAACAGACTGGACCTTAATAAAAGAAAAAGCCTAAGTCTGTCCAGTGCCGTAAACCGACCCTTCTGTACGTAAACGGGTGTGTGACGACCCTATAACCTTCCAGCTACCGCACGTTCATTCATTGAGTCGATCGAATGAACACAGCTCTGTCATAAAGACCCACACGGTCACTGACACATGAACACTACCGCCGTATGACGTCAAACATCACCGCAAACATCTTTCAATTCCGACTTGGTTTATTAGACACAGAAAGAATAATGTAGAATCGACACTAGCAGGGTGAACCTCATGCTAGGCTAAATCGTTTAGCTTTCCGCCGCTTTGGTTTTACACAGACACACACACACATGTTGTCACGCGGCTAACACTGGTTTCACCTGATTTTTCATGATACAAAAAAAACGTTAACATAAATAAATATTAAGCCAAACAAAATGTGTTCTTTGTCACCAAACTAGTGTTGCTACTCACGTTGTAATTTTCAGAGGACGATGCTGCCGGAAGTTTAACTCTATTCCACCGTAGAAGAAGTCGTGTGACACGTGATGACGAACCAGTCCCTCCCATTTCCCGCTTCTTCACAGGTTCCCCGAAAATGATTGGCCCAGACCAAGCGGACATGGGCGTTTGTGCCTGACGTCACCAGTACATGAGCAGGAATTCACTTGTCCAGTCCACTGATTGGCGGAGAAGAAGGAAGCTCCTCTTTTCTGATAGCGCAAAAGAAATGCGACCATGAAGGTCAAATACATTTAGAAATGTAATAGTCGTATTTACTTACTTAAAATCCAACATTTCGCGCAACTATATTTTAAAACGAATCATCCATATAATTGGCGGAGCACGTTTTTCTCCTCAATGTAGTGAAGCAACACATGTGTAACATTATATTCTTCAAAAGAACATTCCAGAATAAAAATACTTTGTCTTTCTCCGTTACCCTGTGTAACAAGTGTTTTTTCCCGCCAACAGTTCAAGCTGTAATATTAAGGACAGACTTACACATCAAATATTATGACAAAATAAAGAATCTGTAGACGATGTCAATTCTGCTCAATTTATTCAACTTTTAGCCCCTGCATGTTTTTCAATGTTACAACAGTAGGTGGCAGAAGTCTTCACAATAGTACTTCAAACTTCTTGTGACATTTTGACAAACATTTTAGCGTTTACAACAAATTCAAATTCTTTTGAGAAATTACATTAGGGAACAACCTAATTCAGTACCAACTTTCTCCCCCTAATTTTTATTCCATCCAATTGCAATTTTTTTAGGACCAAATCCGTGTTTCTGTTGTACAAAACTTAAGAACAACTGTTCCCGAGTCAATGTGAGGGCGATACTGTGTCCTGACTCTTAGTTTCACCTGCTTTAAAAAGTAGAGATTGTTCTGCTGGGTTTTGTTTGTCATTTGGGCCAAATTTTACTTAGTGCAGCAAATGGAGACGTCCAACGCATTAATCAAGTTAGTTGCGCAGGTGCTGATTGTTATCAGGACGTTAATGTGTTAACAAATTCTGCCAATTGGAAACGTGTAGAGGACGAAGCAGAAAAGCCCCAACAGTGACTTTGTTCCTGGACCCCCCCAACACCAACCCTGAACCCCTCCCATTTTATTTTACCAACCTCCCTGCCCTCCCCACTCCCATCACTGCAGACCCGACGGGTCAGAGTGCAAACATACAGACACAACAGAAACACTCATTCACAGATGATCCCATCAGTGTCCACCAACGTCACTGGAGTCAGTAGGGAAAAAAAAAAGGGAAAGAGAAACCAAAGCTGGGGCGGCAGAGACGTCAACCAATCAAACCCCGGTAACCAAGTGAGAACAGATGACTGCAGTTGTGTCCGTCAAATCAAAGTTTTTGGATGTAACATTTTTAGTAAAAAAAAAAAAACTGTTGCTGTGAACTGGATAAATTATTTTCGGCAAGGAAGGATTATCATATAATGACGTGATGGACAGTGACGGGACCATTCCTCCACCGTTCACTGAGACACACAGCCAACAACAAAAACATAAGGACCCTGACACTGTACTGTGAGGCTCACAGAACCATCCATCACCAACCAATGACAAGCATTCACACTTCATCTCACACACAGGCTCAGAAGCGACAAACACCCACTCGTGCTCTCACGCTTTTTTGGTTTTGCTTCAAGGTAAATCCTGAACAATCTTCCCAAAAAAAGAACAGAAAATAAAACAGGGAAAACAAAAATAAAGCTCCTCCTCCTCATATGAAGCAAAGTAGTTTTCTTTTTTGTCTCAGTTTGTTTTTTAAGCTGTAAACGAATCTAGAATCATTTTCTGCTGACGCCAAAAAATGATTCACAACACCTCGTATAAAGATCAGGAATCGGGTCGGACGCAGCTGCTGGAGGCGAACTGCAGCGCTCTGATCCTCTCAACACGGTAAGGTTGGAGAAGATCCCAGTGCTGACGTCGCTCTCCAGAAAACTCCCTTCTGTTTCTGAGTGGGAAAAAAAAGGTAAAAAAAAAGTGGCTTCTGTAAAACGCAAAAGTTTTTTTTTTTTTTAATTCCTCCAGGGTTTATGCAGGGACGAAAGCCTTGCAGAGTTAAAAAAAAAAAAAAAGTGAAACCAAGGACTCTGGAGGGGAGGACCAAACAGTTCACAGCTGCCTGTTCAAAAATGCTACAATCTCGCTTAAGAAAAAAAAAAATCTCACATTTTTAATTGGGGCAAAATTAGTCAAAAATAATATTACTACTAGTCTTTTCACACAGAGTCCAATTCAAGGTAAACATGATTGACGAAACCAATGCCTTTTCTCCTAACACGGTTTCTTTTAACAAAGGAATGGGAGCAACAGCTGCTGAACGACAAGAGCTTGGCATAAAAACACTGGGCTGCAGGGAGTCGTCTCTTTTTTTTCAGTTTTTTCTTCTTTTTTTGTTCTTTTCTTTTTTAACATTGGCAACAAAATACTTTCACTCACTTCAACTTTGACGACCGGGCTTCTGAGACAGTTGGTTTTCACATCGAGTAACTTTTTTTTAAAGCAGAGACAAGGATGGATGAAGACAGAATCAAAGGTGGGGGAAAGTTCAAACTCAAAGTTTTGCACCAAAGGTTGTGAGCTGAGAGGAAATAAAAAAACCCAAAACATGTCAGAGCTGCATTGAAGCACCCTAAACTCCCATGATTCCTCTAACAAACACCTGGTTTCAATGGTGTTCTTCAGACAAAAGGGATAAAAAAAAAAATTCTTAATGAACAGGTGATCTGCCAGTCTCAAAATAACAGCGTGTGGCAGCATTTTCTGAATGGCATCTGTCGTCTGCTTCCTCCATCCAGGTGAAAAGGAGAATTAAACAGTCACGCAGTATTATAAATAAAGCTGCCTTTGTTTCCTATCGCAACATTCACATTTAGAAGAAAAAAAAAAAAAATCTACGCGCACATTCAGTTAAGTCTCGGCCATGATTTCACGTGTTGAGGTTTTTTTTTTTTTTTTTCCATTGCACCAGCTTTGCATAATGTGTGTTAAAAAAAAAATCTAGTCAGGTCGTTAATGTTTTTGTGCTCAAGCTCTGAGGTGACGTTGAAAAAGAAAGAAAAACGAAACGGAAGAGAGGATGAATGCAGACGGGTGTGGGTTTAAGGCACTTAAGTGACGAACAGCAGTGTTGGAGTGGAGAGAACGACGGCTGGTGTAAAAGCACCTTAACATTTAAAAAAGGAAAAACAGGCCAATCTTGGTGCTGAGGGTGAAACCATTTTCACAAAAGAAAGGTGCTTGAATGCAGCTCTGACGCTCACCTCTAGGTTTTCCCGCCCAAAAAAAAAAGAAACATTCTGAAGTAGAAGTCTGGTGCAGAACAAAGTGGAACTTTCCCCTCCTTTGAAGAAAAAAAAAATTGTAAGAGAAAATAGAGTCGACTGTTGCATTCAAAGTCAGGCTGCAAAAAAAGGAGAAGGAAATGTGGAACTGAGGAGTTGTCTCAGATTTGGCACAGATGATCGTGCCACAGCCCGGCGTCTTCTACCGTCCTGGAGAAAAAGGCAGAAATCAGGATATAGACATATTGTATATTTATAACTAAACAAATTGTCACTGCTATACAGGGATACCTATAGTTTTAAAATCTAATATAGATATTAGCGAAAAATCTCTTACACATGTTTAGGAGCCATCCTGTTGGTGTCCTGCTTTCTCCTCCACCTCCTCCACCTCACAGTCACCGCCGGAGGAGTGGAACTCGGCCACGTACAGACTCTTGTCAATGCTGCCGGGAATGGGCTTGATGTCAGTGACCAGCTGGTCCTCGATGGCCTTCAGGTTGAAGCGATCTTCTGACGTGATCAGATTGATGGCCAGACCCAGGTGACCAAACCTCCCTGCAAGGTGAGAGTAGAAGAAATATGAAGGGTGAGAACTGGTGGCATCAGATATTGATTTGATTCTTGTTCAGTTCTGTGGATGGAGAACAAACCTGATCTTCCGATACGATGGAGATAAGTCTCAGCGTTCTTGGGGAAGTCGAAGTTGATGACCACGTTGACAGCCTGGATGTCTATGCCTCTGGTGAAAAGATCTACAGGGAGGAACGCCCAGAACAAGGGACGGTCAACTTTTTAAGCATCAACAATCACCTACTGGAGGAGCAGCACAGAACTGGGACTCACCTGTGCAGACCAGGTTCCTGCACAGTCCATTTCTGAAGTCATGAAACACACGGTTCCTGTATTCCTGCAAAACAGACCCCGAGTTGGAACAGATGTGGTAAAAAAAAAGTTCCTAACTTTTATAGACGTTGCAAAAATTAAGGAAGAAAAAAAAATACACACATTAAACTTTTAAAACTCACTTCATTAACATGTCAAATACAACTAAACAATAATAAAAAAACATGTCTGAAAACACACCTGCATCATCTTGGCATGGATGTAAAAGCAGGAATACCCCAGTTGAGTGATCTTCTTGGCCAAGAGCTCCACCCGTTGAGTGGAGTTGCAGAAGATGATGGACTGGTTGATCTGAAGCTGTTGGAGGAGGAAGAAGAAAATCAATAAATGAGATTAAAGGCCTCACATCCAGCGTTCAGACCAAGTCCAAACACTTCTGCGACGTTTCTTGACCTCAGTCAGACAGCATTGGTTTGAAAGTGTCAGTAAGAAGCTGTTACCCTGGAGAAGAGTGTGTTGAGGCAGTGAACTTTTTGCCTCTCAGTGACATAGGCGTAGTACTGAGTGATGCCCTTCAGTGTAAGCTCCTCCATCAGGTTGATCTCGTAGGGTTTCTGCAGGTGTTTGCTCTAAAACAGAAAGTCGAACTTTTAATGTTTGACTTTTCTTTTTCATGACAAAGTACAATCTGTAGCAAAACCATTCCTACTAGACTTAAAGACAGAATATCTGCACTGGAATCCTGTGCTAACTGGATACAACCATAAAGGAGAGGAACACAGATCTGGGAACAGTGTTATAACAGCTCAGCCTGCGGTCACTGCAGTGCCATGTGGCTCTGGGCCACCTGGCTCCGGATCAGGAAGAGGAGTGGTCGGGGTGCGCAGGCCTCCGGCCAAAAACTCACCATGAACTTTTGCACGCTGATAGGGAAGGTTGCAGAGTAGAGCAGAATCTGTCTGTTCTTGGCCAGAAAGCTGATGATTTCCTCGATGAGCACCACAAAGTCCTGAGACAGCAGCTTATCTGCCTGTGGGGAAGAACACAACACGGTCAGAAGGAAGCGCTGTGTGTGTCTCCTCAACAAATGAAGGAAAACAATGTTTACCTCATCCATCACCATCATCTGGACTCGATCCACTTTTGCCACTCCCTTCTTAATTAAATCCAGGATCCTGCCAGGGGTGGCGATGACCACGTGCACTGAAAAACACAAGAGACACTTTGATACAAGGGCTGGTTCTTAAATCCGTACAGACGAGCTGGAAATTATGATTTCACTTAAATAACAAGTCAAAAAATAATTCTGGGGTCAGAGTCAAAGAATGGCCAGGAGCCGATAATTTAGGCGCCACATGGTTCTCACCAGTTTCATCCAGTCGCATGATGTCATCTCTAAGATTAGTTCCTCCGGTGGTGGCCATAACTTTGACTCCTCCCAGGTGTTTGCTGATCTGGATGCAGATCTGACTCACCTGCAGAGCCAGCTCACGAGTAGGAACCATGACAAGGGCTGCAGGGTTACAAACAGATTTGTTATTTTACCAACATTATCAAATGATCACTCATTTATTCAAACATAGTCTCAAGCCATGTCTCTGTTTGGGCAAACTCAGGCCTGGGGGCTGGTGGTAGTCCGTTCAGCATTTTAATCCGGCCCGCAAAATCTGTCCAAAGTATATTATTGGTTTGTAGCCCCAGTCTGGTACCTTAACCACTAGGTCACCACTGCCCCTAGTTCACATTAACACTCGATCAATCTACTCCTGCACATTTATTAGTGTGTTAACTAGTTAAGGAGTCTCACCTTGTATGTAGTCCTTCTTCAGGTCTATCCTCTCCAGCAGTGGGATGAGATAAGCTCCACTTTTCCCTGTTCCATTTTTAGCGCGGGCCAGAATATCTCGTCCAGACAGGGCGATGGGAATGCTCTCTTCCTAGAGAAAAGAGTCCAAGAGTCACGTCTTGAGGACTTTTTCATGTCATAACTGTGTTCTCTTAAGGTTTGGATGAGTGAAGATCATACCTGGATGGGTGAAGGTTTCTCCCAGCCCATTTCAAAGATGCCCATGAGGAGTTCTCGTTTGAGGCAGTAATCCTCAAATTCATTCCCTTTAGTTGATGTGACATCCTAGGGTGAACAAGGAGTTGTCAGGGTGACTGTAAATCTGTTTGTTAACCAGCAATGGGATCTCACAACAACAACAACAACAATAGACTCACTGAGGTTTTGACCCTGTTGTCTTTTGGAGGAAGCTTGAGGCTCTTTTTCCAATCATCTCCAAACTTGATGCCTCCCCCATCTTGAGGGGCGATGCCAACTTTTCCTGGAACACCCATAGCTTTAGCTTGAGTCATGGGCGCTGGCTGGACTGGAGCTGGTTTGGTTTGTCCTCTGAGCTGGCCATTCTGCTTGTTCAGTCCCATGACCACTGTGCCAACGTTTTCTGTTCTGGCAGTTGCCATATTTCTCAACTGGGTGCTTTGTTTCTGTTTATTCTACTAAAGTTATTAGATGGTTGACTCTTAGGTTTCTTCTTTAAAAAATTCTCTTCAAAAGTAAAAAAGTTTAATAAAGCATTAACAAAAGAATATTCTCTATTTCTGGTTTAAGTCCAAAGCTTTGACGGCAGAAGTTGCTCAATGGTATTTACATATACACAAGTACGTGCAGTTCGGTCCCCCTTAAACAACAGAGTGACTGACGTACGGTAAAAGTCCGAAAAAAAGTTTACACAAGAACTCTTCAAAACGAAGAGAATTTTGCATTAACATGCATGAATATACTTGTTCACGATATAGAAAAATTATATGTGAACAAGTGTCAAAGTGATTCAAGTCCTGAAACAGAACAACTAAGGCAATCTGAACTTGGGGAATAGTTTCTTCAGTATAATCTGAGTTCAATACTTAAACTTCGGTTTGCGAATCAGACAGTACTTCCTGTTTCACTGTGAGTCCATCAGAATTGCTCAATGTTCCCTGTCGTTGAAAAATGGTTGTCCAACTTTGTACAAGTCTTTCCGCCCCCAAAAACCATACAGTCTCTAATGCTCTTGGTTTATTCCCACTGTCAGTGTATGCTGCTCAACTCGTGGAAAAAGATGTTCCTGAAAGTTTAATTCACACAGAGGGTTTCTAGTCCAAAGCCAAACAGCTTTCCACCTCTGCTCAGTCCTCACTCTGAGACTCCTCCCTGTTCCAGGTGTTTCACCTTCTCTCCCTGGATCCTCCAAACCTACAGGTTGGACTACGACGTGCCAGTGTGGCCAAGATCAACCCACCGCGTCCTCAACGTCCACCAACGATTCAAATTTTTACCTGAAATAAATTGAATACAAAAATTCTTAAAGGTCATGATTTAACAAATAAGAGAATTAACAGCAGTCAACTTAAAGTCAACACTACAGGAAGGTTTTAAGTAAAGTTTCGATTACTCTAGGCAATGCACCTGCAACTTCCTGTTTCACATTTTGGAAAAGAAAAACCAAAACAAAAAACAAACTCGCTGTCAAATTGATTGATAAAATACTTTAATTGTCCTTTGCTGCAAAAAGTTTCTGAACCTGTCTTATTTTCATTTACTAATAATTTCAGGCTTGTGAATTTAGGTAAATATCAAGAGTAGATGTATAAGGAATAACTAAACACCGGGTCACGTGATTAAAAAAAGGCAGATTAAACAACAATGAATCTTAACAGTTAACCTGTAGAAATGTTACTGGTTCTGTCCCTTAGGGCAGTGGTCCCCAACCACTAGGTTGAGGACCGATACCAGTCCGTGAGTGAATTGGTGCCGGGCCTCAGAAATTTTTCCTTTTGGCCACATCTAGTTACTACTTAGACTTGATCCATACCCATATCAACAAAAGAACGGAACAATAGAATGGCTAGTATTCCAGCATCAATGAGGCAACTATATTTAATGTGGAAATATTTTATCAGTGAAGACAATTTACTCAAATGAAGCAGTCATTCATACAAGACTTTTTATACTGGTTTGATAGGAGAAAATTATAGGCTGTGTGCACTTGACAAATCCTTGTTGCACAATTAATTCGGTTTGGGAGGTTTTAAAGGGTAGAAAATATTTCAGAACGCCACAAATTTTATTTTAACAAGGGGTGTTTATCTGCCACAACTTAACGACTCGACCGTGAAAATAGCCATTAGACATTGAACTTAACCGCGCAAAAAAGTTTGGGAAACCCTGCTAGAGGGAACCAGCTGAGGTCTCAAACTGTGCAACCACCTGTTCTGTTCAGCACACCGGCTACTAATGGAGTCAATTGTTTCTATCGATCAGTATTAGCCTTGAACACAATGTTGGAGAATGTATCGAAGGGCAAGTGTCGTACTCATGTGTTGCTAATGGTGATTTCTAGAATTAAACCGTTGTAAACGTATATTCGCGTGGTAATGTACCTGTGAGGAATATATCAGGGGCAAATCATTTCTGACTGACTGATTTAGAAATACGGCTTCAAGGCAAACTTTATAACGACATAGCACTTTTCCCCCAAAAGTGCGCTTCTTCAACTTCATCATTATGACAAATACAAATTTGTTTATATTGTTTTTCGCGTTGTTAAAAAATAGAATAATTGTGTCGTCTAAAAAGAAATAATACTAATAAATTAAAACTTTAACTAAACGAAGAAATGCGAGGTTAGCTTCCCAGGGCTAACGCAAAAAGTCATCGGCTTTAGCTTGAAGCCCCCTAGCGACTTTGCTAATTTATGCCACATAAATTCACATTTTAAAATGTTAGAGTTGATAATAAAACCTCCAAATATACAGAATTCGTTATGCAGAAAAGATGGGCTTAAAGTGTTATTTGTAATAGCGTCACTGACACGATGCTTAGCTGCGCCGCTTATCCTCGAGGCTAATGTAGCACAAACGTCAGCGAACTTGATTTTTCTTTTGCTACAAACCGGAAGTTTCAGAGTCGCCATAAACCTACCTTAGGTTGTGTTGTGCTCAGCAAGCCGTAACCATTGCGCGGCAAACGAGTTGCTTTCTGTGTGGGTCGAGTTAAATGTAGAATTTAACATGAGACAAAATCGCTACTATTGTGTTTCTTTTTTTTCTTTCAATCAACATGGTCGCCTTCTTCCTTTTCTTCTCCGTTCACTCTTCGTCGGTCGATTCTCCTGTTTATCACAATGACGCTGCAACTCACTATTGCCCCCTGCCTTCGCATGTAGGACCATGTTAAGATAAAATTTACACTTCCTCAAACATGGAATCCACACGTGAACACATTGAACATAACTTTTTTATTTAAGATTTAAATAAACTGTGTTATGTATTAACAATTAGAAATTAAATTAGATGCATTTACTAAAAACAATCCACATCCATATATTGTAAGTTTATACAATAAAGGCCTTAGTGTAAATTTACTGTAAACATGTAATAAACAAAACTGGCAATATACAAACTCTCACAAATAATAAAATAATAATCAGTTTACATGATATAATGTGCTTTTTCTTGGAGTGATTTTTTTTAAAAGAAATAAGCATGTAGAAAATTTTGTTTTAACATGTAAGTTTTAGTAGGTTCCACTTGTGCACTGTGCAACTGCATTTTGAGTAATAAATGAATTCAGTAGAACATTGTATTTAGTGGACCTGTTAAGGAGAGGTAAATGAGGACCTGTGCTGTTTTAAGGCAATGTGGTGAAAGACTAATGTCAGTGAGAAATAACATTTTTCCTCTGTGTGACACTCCTGACCAAGTGTTTCAGTTTATATAAAAGATCATTACAAGTACAGTGCAACATAATTTCATCATTTACCAATGTTTGCTGATTTTGGAAACTCTTTAGCGTATTTTGTGAAATTGATTAAAGTTGCGGAGCATTAGTAATGGCATTATAAGCCACAGAAAGAACAAAAGGCTTTTCAATAGCTGGTCTGCACTGGAAACAGTGGACCTTCAGCCCCCAGCCTCTTAGTGTGCTCGAAGAACATAAATGGTGCGTTTAAAGTCAGTAGTTCTCCTCTGCTTTCGTTGCTGACAGAGGGTGTGGTACAGTACTGGTTCAGCTGCAGTGCCTCCATGGCTTTGTCATCCTTTTTGTATCAGTACATTCAAATAAAATTGATTAATCCCGTAATCCACCCTGAGGTCTCTCTGATTTCCGCTCATCTCCCAAGAGCCGACTTTGGTTTCTCCTGTTCAAAAATCTCTCTAATTCGTGCAACACATATTTCAGCAGCTTCCTCAGTTTCTTTAGTGAGCGGCGAGAGATTGAGGAAGCCATGAGGGAGGTCTTCGACCACCGTAAGACTCACAGGCTGACCCATGTCCCGTAGTTTCTTGGCGAAGGTTACTGAGTCGTCCAGCAAGGCGTCCAGAGCAGAGGCCTGTGGAAAAACCAGGGGATACTGTGAAAACTGAAAAAAAGTGAGTAAAGTTTCTGCTCTGATTTTGGATTAAGTTTTTCCTTTCTTTCTTTTTTTCAAGTGTTGTGTTAATTCTATTTTATTATATTTTTTAAATAAAATTTTCTTATGATGTCCAATTACATCACACCACTAGGGGCAGTACACTTAGTCCGGGACCAATCATGCTCAATGACAGGCCACGACTAGGACAATCCAATATTAACCCTTGCAGATATCCAATTTTGCCAATATGGTCCAAACGGCTAATTTTCTGATACCACTATCTATCGATACATGTTTACTTGTCTTATTGTGTCCTTGGCGTCTCAGACTCACCACAATGTGGATCGGGGGCAGACCTCTCAGCTGGTTGTTAGGCGCCAACACAGGTGAGACAAATGGGTTCCTGATGATGGGGGAAGACATCGGGCGAACCAAAGCCAAGGACTCGGAGCGCAGGGGCTCAAAGCCTTGTGGGTAATCCAGGTAACAGTCCGAGTGTGAGACCAGTGTGCGTCTGGCTTTGCTGCTCTGGGTGGGCGGACTCCTCTGCTGTGAGGAGTGGGAGCGTGCTGCCCCCGAATTCAGCACTGGTTCTAATAGGGACTGGATCCAGTTGGACGCCCCCTGGGTGAGATCATTGAGCAGCACCGCCGTGTCTCTACTCAGGGCGCTCATACTGTTGTTAGTCACTACAGGCTGCATCGTCTGTGACTCCGCCCCTAGAAATGAGGTCAGGGCCGACGTCAGTGAGACCAAAGAACAAATAAGACAAAACTACTTCCTGTTCATCACTAACACACCTGCGTAGGCGTTGAGGCACTTTGCAAGGACACCCAGAGGCAGGAATGGGTCGATGAGTGTCAGCAGGCGGGAGGGCGAGGCGTCAGTGGTGAGCAGGGTGGCAGGATAGGCGGCCATGATGCCGTCGGGGACCCGGATTCCATGTGACATGGCTTTCATGGAGACAGTGATGCAGAGGTTTCCTCCGGCACTGTCTCCTGCCAGACAGACGTACTCTGCTGTCGATCCTGGAGGATGAAACCAGACAGTGAGGAGAGTGCCCTCCATAGACAGTTTAACAAACTGCAGGACAGGGAAGGGAAGCCAGATTGAGATGGTTTGGACATGTTCAGAAGAAGGACAGTGGATACACATTGGTAGAAGACTGATCCTAGAGATGGAGCTACCAGGTAGGAGACAAAGAGGAGATTGATGGATGCAGTGAAAGAGGACATGGAGGTAGTTAGGGTTAAAGAGAACAGGAGGCAATGGAAAAGGAAAATTCACTGAGGAAACCCCTGAAAAGAAAAAAGGAGTTCTTCAAGTAAAGATGGGGCGTCAACGCCGTCATTTACCCAGCAGGTGGCAGTTGTTGAGAGCCCAGCAGTAAGCATAAAAACACTCCTCCAGAGCTCTTGGAAAGGGTGCTTCAGGTGACAGAGAGTAGTCGACTGAGAGAACAGGAACGTTCAGCTCCTTGGACCAGGTGCGAAGATAGGTCTGTAAAATAAAGAATAAAAAAGAATTAAAAAAATGCAAACCAGCTGCTTCTCTCACACAAGGTTTTACAACAACTTCCTGTCACTCTACCTCATGGGATTTAGAGGTCTGGGCTACAAACCCACCACCGTGGAAGTGGATTATCAGCCTTGGGGAGGGCGGATGCTTCTGTACCCAGGGAAGATGAGCTGCAGTGATGGGAGGAGGCTCTGACCGGGAGAGGGACATCAGTTCTTCACTGTCCTGCAGAGTCAAGGGTCCAGCAGGATGAGACCGGGACACCAGATCAGTACATCTGCTCAGAGAACTGAAGGCTGCTCACCTGCCCTTCACGGAGTACGTGGGAGATCAGACGCATGTGCACCGGCCCGGGTCCCCAGTGGGCTATCGGTGGTGACACAGTGACTGCTAAACTGTTGTCTGAAGCCAGAGGAAGGCGAAGAAAGACAGGAGGCACCGTCATGGTGAAGTTCAGCTGCACTGCATTAGAGGCGATTCGGTTAAATCCCTGGACAGAGAGAAAGGAGCAGGAGAGTTTACAGAGAAGGAGGTTGAGGAGGTCTCTCAGTAACAGTGCAGTGAGTATTTGACCGTGCCTACTGTTATAAGGCCGGACTCTGTCAGGTTCCAGAAGGACTTCCAGAACTGTAAATCCAGGTTCTGGGTGATGCGTTCAAACTCAATTCCTCTCAACTCTGGATCAATGACGTACTTTCCTGAAGTGAGAAGAGAAAGGGCAGCAGTGCCTGAAAAGAGAAGGAGATAACTCCATTTAAAGTATTTGTATAAATTATATAATGTATACCATACTTTTTGGATTTAAAAAGCCGTAGACCCCATGTGGACCCCATTGTTGCCCTCTATCTCTTTCTCCCTTCTATTCCTTATTCAACTTTTCTATTCTACTATCTATTAATTGTGGTCGACTTAACACCTCTTGCCGGTCTCTATTCTCTATTTTAGTTTTTACTTGCTACTATTTAGTTCGCCCGCCTGTCTGTCCTGGGTGAGGATCCCCTCCACTGTCCATCACCCTGAGGTTTCTTCCTTTTTTCCCTTTCAGGGTTTTTGGGTGTTGTTCCTCAGCCAGTGTGAGGGTCTATAGGGACAGGGGCGATCATTGTATATATCTTTTTATTCTTGTTTTTATGCATGCTTGTTAGTAAAGTGCCTGGAGGTAACAGTTGTTGTGATCTGTGCACCCTATAATGCTGTGCTTTTCATGTGTGGATTCTGTGTGTTTTTACTGACTTCGAACTGCAATCAGAAATCTGTCAAAATGTTTAAATACAACATTAGTAAACTCAAAGCCACAACACATTTTGTTTTAATGGTGCTTTATGTCAACTGTAGTCAGAATCCTAGTGGAGTAATGCTGTATTACAGTGTGTTTAGACAGAGAAAAGCAATTCTGTACGGGGTTTTAGTATAATGTAGTGCAAACAGACTTAAATACAGCTTTTAGCCAAGAGCAGTAGAGATTCTGAATGCGGCTAAATCACAATGTTAACAGACTGTGATCATGTTGTGAATGTGACTGAGATTGAATGGTGAAAGTCTTGCACTTTAATCTTGTTGTATTATGTAGAATGGCAAATTAAATAATCCAGTCTAATCTAATCTTATGGTATGTATGGAGTAGAGTCAAACTCAAGGCTAGAATCATCATCATGGAACAGCTCAGTGACAACAACCAGACTGACTCAGATGATGAAAGCGAAAATGAACCACTGTTAGACTCAGACACTGAAGATGAACAATTTGATGGATTTGTGAACTAAACAGCACTGAGGGTTGAATAATGTTTGACTTTTTTGACTGCTTTGTGTTGCTGAATACACATTATAATCCCAAAAATAAATATACACACGCAAAATAAACAAAAGATAAAATGTAAAGGCTGCTCACCCAGACCAGACTGCTGTTTACCGTAGGACTCTCCGTATGAAACCATGCTGATGACAACACTTTGCAGAAACGGACGAAGAGAAGGAGAGAACTGTGGAAGGACCAACGAAGCATGTTGAAATAAATTACCCATCAGGCACCTGAGTCTCAACAGCCCGTTGTCTTACCTGGAAACCCAGGCAGCGTCCAAAAAAACAGGCCTTGTGCATGGAGCTGTACTCCTGCACAAACTTGCTGCTCAGGTCTCCGTTCCGCTGGGAGAACAGCTGACCGTGCTCATTGTCGTCCATTAGCCGCTGGGCGAGGTAGATCAGGGCGCGCAGCTGACAGAGGGCGCTGCAGTATGCCTCAATCTCGGCAGTGTTGTGGTCGGCTCTGAAGAAGGGACCTCTGCAGTTGGCACTGATGTAACGGCCCTTTTGAATGATGTACAGAAGACAAGCGTGCAGGACCTGCAAGGATGGGTAGGGGTTTTCCCAGAATGCATTGTTTTAGGAGTGTGCTACGCATTCTAAGGCTCTCAGTATCATAACTGCAGAACTTAAATCCAAATTCACAAGGCGATTTGTGTTAGTGAGCAGGAAACTGTCAATTTATAAACATGATTATTTTGTTTTATCCTATGTGGGAAGTGTAAAAAAAAACATTAAATATTTATAACAGCTGATCTTTACACTGTGAACGACAATGACATTTTTTTGACATTTATATATTATTAAGTGGCACAGAAACTTGTTTCTTAAAGCAGAGTCTGAGCCTATGGAAAAGACTTAAATTTGCCAAAATAGTTTCCTTCTACAGAAAACAAACAAAAGATTTAATCCAGCAAATTCACCATTTTAAATATGTAAAACAACATATGTTATGAGAGATAAGGAGTTCAAAAACATCCATCCATACCTTGACCAGGGTTCGATATCCATTCCCCGGCGTTTCTGGGTCAAAATCGTAGTGGTGGTAAATGGCGACCAGTCTGCCCACCACGGGCTCCAGAGCTCGGCCGTGTTCTTGAATCTGTCTCCAACATGTCACCAGCCGCTGAGCGATGGTGCCGTACGGCAGATCTGACGTCTCGCCAAAAGCTGCAATGTTTTCCTCGCACACGTTGTCCAGGTCTTCAAACACTTGCTGGTAATCCATATCCAAGGCGGCTAGGAAAAAAAGACGAGGCTTTAAACAAAAAAGTTGACTTTTTTCTGTGTTTTATCGGCATCTGAAGCTACTGACACAGCAGACATGTGATGTATGTGGTGGAGATGACAAACAGCCAGAAGGTAAACACACAGTGCAACAGGACCACCCACTGAGTGAACTCTGTTATCACGTGGTCAGAGGTGAAAGTTCCCTGATTGGCCTGATAACGACAGAGAAGTTAAACTTCATTTCACATGAATTTAATCCAATTATGGCAACAAAAAATGAAGTAATCAACAACAATCTTGACATTTAATGAAATCCCAGACACCCCATGGAACCAGGTGATTAAAACACAACAAAAACACAACGATTACAAGATTGATTAGACATTATTGAACATTTTCTTGCCAAGAAACGTACACTGGACTCTAAGATAGAGCTGAGACAAACGATTTCTATAGCAAAATATACAGTCTTGAGGTCCAGTCTTAGGGAGAGTATTATTATAGAGAGTTATTTATATTATTTAAATTGTACTCTCAGATATCTAGCATATAAATAAATGCTCTACCACTGTCTTTTGTCTCTCATATTCAGTCCTGATATTTAAAATACTGACAACTGACACTAGTGCATGTTGGGTATGAGGTTATATGAAGGTTAATTTTTTTCAGTGTCCTCAGCAGCTGTGGCCTGCAGTAAAACCACTACAAAGCGGCCTGTGGCCTACAAAGTAAAACCAAGCGACTGAGCGAGTGTACACTGATGCTACAGACACAGTCGGCTTTATTCCACAACTCACACACGCTTGGTCGCTAACAAAAAGGACTTATAAATGAAGCCCAAAATAGGGGTTAGAGTTTGTTGGTTCATGTTGCGTTGCATCTTGAACACAGTGAAGTGTAAGTATTCTATTGTGTAGTGGCTGCAGGTCAATGTGTACTTTGGAAAAGGTTTAATTGGGAAAAATATATTTGTAATATTGTTGTTTTTTATCCCAAAATAAGCTTGGTTTCCCACGTTTCCAAGCACTTTAATTAGGAACTGGTATTTTAATGATTACTTTGATTTTTACTCTCTCCTCCTGGCTTATTTATTCTATGCTAATGAAGTGTTAACAATATATAGTTTTGATTATAACGGTCTTCTTTTATTAATAATTTACATTTTATATAGTTGGTCTATTTGTTACACTTTACCAAAATAAAAGTCTTTGACAGAGACGTTATTTGATCCAGTGTCACAGTGACTATCGCTTTACAGTATTCTTTACAGTATCAGCTCAGCCGGCGTTCATTCCTCTCTACGACGTAATTAATCCTAATTCAATCCTTCTTAAATCCCCATAACTGTATGCTAAGCTAACTGGAGCTACATGCTTCCATTTACACTTATAAGTTTGGCCGTAAAATAAAGTTTAAAGAGTTTACTGTCAACACACCCTGTTGCTTCCGGTTTATTTACACGTCAAACACAGTGACGTGGTTTCATATTCGTCACGAATCGTGTGAGCGGCGGTAATCAAAATAATTCCCTCGCCCTTCGGCGTTTGGATTAATTCGGGAAATGTAAATATGTCCCCTTATATTAGAAACACTTACTTTCTGCCTCTGCCACCCGCATCTTCCACCTCTGTCATCGGTGCCTGTCCGCGTGCCCACACACTACAGACGTCACGTGACTGGTGCACGAGCATGTGCGCGCTCCTGGCAACAAGTGGCTAAAATTGTACTAGCCTATGAGCAGAAACGAAAAAAAATCCAGATGTTTCTAAATGTAATATTATCTAAGGATACATAAAGTGTTGTTGATTTGAACATATATTTTGATTAAATTCTTTATTTTATCTTTCCTTAACAGTGAGAGTAAAAAAATAAGATAGTTTGAGTGCGCGCTCCCGGCAAAGATCGGCTATATGTTTAATTCGATAGCTTATTAGCTCATACAGAAAAACTTTCTTAATAGTCTAAAATACATTCTCTTTTTTAAAGAAAACATAAAGTATCTGTTGATTCATTTTACGTATAACTCCAAATCTGTATTTTAGATCACAGCTTTAGGAGAATGATATAATAATAATAAAGTAAGTAAGAGCAGATAGATGATAGATAGATAGATTTTTATCTTAAGAAAATAAGATTAAAATATTATGAAATATTGCATAAACAGTTATTAATAAGTTGTTAACAGTTAACAGTTAGTTATTAATAATTAACAGTTAGTTATTAATGCATAAGTTGTATATTTACATTTTTCTATGTAGCTGTATATTTATATTTTACTGAATGCAACTATGTATACTATATATTGTACAGTATGTATCTGTTAAAGGCAATTTCCAGCCAACCTCAGAGTATCAGTTGTTACATCAGTGTAGTAATAACAGTCGACCTATTAAAGGGCAACAAAGTCAACTACTGTTGAGTCAACAACTCTGTGTTACTTCCTGGAGTTCCCAGACCCCAACACGTCCGTCCTTCAGCATGCAGGCCATTAAACATCCACTCTACTGCAACTCAACACCATAAACACAACCTGCTGTGTCTTTTTTTTCCCTCAACAGTTACATTCAGCAGCAGGGACAAAAATACTGCTGCATCCATACAACTGCCACCGGTGCTGCAGAAAGAGATGAAAGCAATCTCTACTGTTATACAGGTCTTTATCCTTTAGTTTGTCAATGTCTGCTGTATTATATATACAGTATATGTATATATATGTTGTCATCACGTAACCAAAGTTAAAAATGAACCCTTATCAAAATCTGACAAATCAGTGACTCTATTAAATTATTTTGAGCCAAAGTTACTAGATTTTGAGTTTTTTTTCTGAGAATTATTATCTTGAAAATCCTAAATTATAAAGAAAACAATTTTTTTTTGTGACATGAACCGCTACAACTATTCCTATACTTATAGATAGTGGGTTAGGTTGGTATTGATTATTTTGGCAGACAGAAAAATTATTTCTGACTTTAATCTCAGACATTTTAGAAAAGTTTCTGAATCTTGGAGGCAGTGGTGGCTTAGTGGTTAAGGTAGCAGACTTGGGTCTTCAAGACCAACTGCTCGTAACCCATGAAACGTCCAGTGGATTCACCACCCACAGGATGGCAGACAGTATAGAGCAGTGTGATTTGGATAGTGCCGTCTGCCCCGTGGCCCAGTAATGGATGATCAGTTGAAGTTGAATAATAAATCCTTGCTTTCCTTGACTTTAACAGAAGAGAAAAAAAGAAGAAGAAAAAAACTGTAGATAAAAACACTGTGAGTATTTGTGACTTCTCAGGTCAATTAGGTTATTGTTCATGAACAGTGTGAACGTAAATATAAAAATAGTGAAAAAAAAAATCAGAACGAGGAAGGGAATGTAAAAGGATGGGTGTTGTGAGTTGTGTTCCTTGTAACTGATGCTCTTTCACTGTGACTCAGCATGAGTGAGCATTCCTACTAAGGTAAAAGTAAGATTATTAAAGCTCTTATCTGTTTAGATCTGTTTAGAGTCCTTGATTGGTTCTCTTCCTTATACTCATCTGTATAGGAGAGCAACGTGTGACGATAAGAGAGAATCTCTTTGTTTTTCCAGAAAAACAAAGAGATTCTCATTGTTTTTACTTCCTTTTCATAGAAATTCAATATGGTTGAAAATAAAGATAAAAATTTGTGGATTCCAGGACAGACTTTTTCAGCTGTAGTATCTGTCTTACCTTTGAGACGTGACTGCTTTTGAACCCTGGAGGACACCCAGAACCATTGAGTGTGTAGAAGGGACTGTGTGTCCGAACCTGGGTTCATTTACCTGTTCCTGTCACATAAACACCTGAGTATGGAGGCCATGGAGGCTCAACACAGTTTTGTTGTGCTGCGAGATGGATGGTTGAGGGTTGTGGCTCTTTGGCCCAGGGGCAATGTCTCTGTCATTGGTGTGGAGCTCCAGGGTTGACCTCCTGGGCAAGATGGAAAGCTGGTTAAGGCAGGTGGAGCCGTCCTGCTCCAGGAAGGTCCACAAGGGACTGATACAATAGAGTGAGATTTGGGTGGAGGTTGAAGAGAGTGCTGCCCCAGTGATAATGGAGTGCAGCGGAGTGTCGTCCATTAACACTTCTTAACAGCAGGTGGCGATAATAAACCTGAATGGATTTTGACACCTACCACTTGCTAGCATGTTTGTCTTTAAAAGCAAATTAACCACAGTATGGTAACCACACCATTTATATTTACTATATGTAAGAATGATTAATGAAGAATTATTACATTTATATTAACCTTATTGAGATCATCCATCCATTTTCACATGTTTATCCATTGCTGTGGGGGCAGCAGTCTCCACAACTGCCACCCAAATCACATTACACCACACTGTACCTTCCCCTAGGTGGTGAGCTGACTGGAAACCAGGTGAACCCTGGGGTTTCACGCCTCAGAGACACTGCATCTGAACCTTAATGAGAGTTGCGGCGCCCCCTGTCTTACTGAGCGCTACAATTTGGACTGTTAATACATAACACCTAAAATACATAATCACTTATTCTGAAACAACTGCTCTGTCAATGCATAGGGGTTTACTATCTGTGCCAGGATATGGAGTGATTGAACAAAAAAATGAATAACAAAAACTGTCGCCTCTTTTCTACTATATGACCATGTGTGAGTGAACAGGACAATCTCCTCAGCTGAATCACAGTGTGTTAGTCAATGGCCAGTGTACTGCACATATCTCAACCTAAGTACATACACTCAAGGTAAAGATGATAGGTCAGGAATGACCCAGAAAAGCAGTGAAATGACTGTATGGCCATTTACCGTGAAGGGATTGAGCAACGATAACATTGTCAGCATTTTATTAACTAATACTGTATATGTTTCAAACCAACTTTGGGGATTTCACCCTGCAGCTGGAGCCTCGTGTCTTTTAAAGATCATATCCAAAGAGTTTAGCTGTAAGAAAATGTGGACATCCAAGAAGAAATCCAGTTGCTAAGGAAGAACTAAGGAAGAAGACGCGTCAGACTGACTGATGTGGGCTGTGTCAGTCTGGTACTGTGATGTAGGTGTTTCAGAAAGGAACAGGAGAAAAGAGGTGGGAATCAAAGACGAGGAGGATGAAGATGTCCATTGAGTAAAGCAGTCAGACTAGACTGTCCTGCTACAGAGTAGGAGGGGACAGGGGCTGGGCTTCACCTTAGGTCAAATCCTGAATCCTACACTGAGAAGAGAGTGGAGAAGGGAGAGAAGGAGCGAGGGAGGGAGGACGGGAGGAGGAGAGAGGGAGGAGAGGGGTGTCATTGTCTGAGCAGGTGAAGATGAGGAGGAAGATGAAATTAGTAAGATATAACAGAGGAGATAACACAGAGAGATGAACTAAAACCACCAGAGTGGACGACTCTGGGGTTTCCTGAATTTTCATGAAGAATCTCGCCAACGATGGCAGCAACCTGGAAGTTAGTCTTTTTATGGTCGATGATCCTGACGACATCCAAAGTCCTGAGTTTGTCCGGAGAGGAGCAGAGGAGCGAGAGTGTGGACGCCGGCCATGACACTAGTGGAGACACCAGCCATGACACTAGTGGAGACACCGGACATGACACCAGTGGAGACACTGGTCATGACACTAGTGGAGATGCTGGAAATGATACCAGTGGAGAAACTGATCATGGGGACAGTGGTCACGGGGACAGTGGTGGACACGGAGGAGCTCCCATCACCACCCTTCCTATTGTCACCTGGAAGTGGCACCATGTGTCCCAGCCGTACCTGGTGGCTCTGTGGATCCTGGTCAGCTGGATGTGCAAACTGAGTGAGTTCCATTCATGTCCTGGACCAGAGTAGAGTCCACTGCATCCCAAAAACTGAAATCCTTAAAAAAGGAATTATAGAAAATAAAAACATTTATAAATATAAAATAAATACACATTAATACATAATAAACGGTAAAATGTTAAATAGATAAAAACATTTACAAATAATATCTGCCTGTTAGGAGCTGTTGGATAAATAAGAGTAACAATCAGAAGTGTTGTGGTCTATGCTGGAAACTCACTGACACACATTTATCATAACAATAATATTGTAGAATCATCAACACTTCTTCACAGATGTGGGTTTATCTGCCAGTTTCCTCAATCTCCTGGGAAAAAAAAAATTCTTAACCTCGGCTCAGCTTCAATGAGGCTCAAACCAAGAGAGCCTCGGTTTGAGCCACATTTGCCCAATGGTTGAGATTGGAGGGTCAGTGATGGTCAGAGCTTTGCTGAGTTTGACCTCTGCTGTACCTTGGCTCTGCTCTGGTCCCACTGTGATCACAGAAAATAGTCCTTAACATTGGTGTACACATAACAGGTGAAGGACGTGTGGGCAATGTAAATAAATGAGCATGTTCCCTATTGTCTGTTTGTGTGTGTATGTGTGTGTGCGTGTGTGTTTGTTTGTTTGCTGACATGTGCCATGTATAAATAGGGGACTGTGATCTGTATATGATGCACAAATGTTTTTATATAGTAAATGGCAGTGGTGAGCCGTCAGGGCCAGCAAAGCCTTCTCTGCTGGCCTAAACATACTAAACAAAAACACATTTATTTATTAAACACAATCATATTCACAAATATCTTAAAATAAAATGGCAATATTGTTAATTTTTTATTAATATAAATAGAGTTTTTACATTTAAAAGGTTGGATGAAACTATCCAATCATATTTCAGCTTGCTGCTATTGTCAGATTCCATAAAATCTGCCAGAGCCTTCGGAATCAAAAGTGAAGGCCCAGTGAACGACACTCAGACCAATCATCTTGATAGATTGCATCCTCAGGGCCTTCTAGCTGGCCCTAAATAGAAGGCAACACGCAAGTGTCCCGTGATTGGATGAGCTCTCCCGGGAGTCTGACTCATCTGGCTGACTTTGAGGGAAGGGAAAAACTGAAAAGTCTTGATGTTATTATGAGGCGGATTAATTTGACGTCACTGAAGGCCTACGGTTGAAATGCACGGCTCGCCACTAGTAAATACTGATATTAATAAATCTGATATTAATGAAACCAATTAAATCTAATTAATTTTTTTAGGACAGGTTACTGCTCGTCAGTCAGGGGTGGCCTAGTGGTTAAGAAAGTGGACTTCTTAATCCACCTGCTGTGAGCATAGCACCGTCCCCACCCACATAACACCCACGATACTGTGAGCCACAGGGAGACGGTGTGCAGTGTGATTTGGGTAGCAGTGGTGGTGAGCCCTGTCCCTGAGACCCAGTAATGGATCAGAAGACGCCTTTAACCGAAGTGTCGCTGTGGTGGCCTAGTGGTTAATGGAGTGGACTTGAGCGTGCAGGTCGTCAGGATCAAATCCACTCAGGTGCTCTGAGCATGGCATCTTCCTGACCAATAATATCCAAGATTATACCAATAATCTATTACTTCACACAAAAGGGTGCAATGAGATTTGGGTGGTGCAAGCTGCCCCTCTGACCCAGCAAGCGGATGAATGAATGAATTTTATCCAAAATTACTTGCTTTTTCATGCATATTTCATGCATATGGTCCCTCTGGGAATCAAACCCAGGACTCTCTGCCCTCTACATACTAACTGCTGCAGTAATGCAACAGTAAATCAGTGCGAGGCCCCAGGCTGCAGAGAAATCTCACCACAGTCCCTGTGTCTACTGCCCCAGTCTGACCTGTGTGTCGCTCCGTGAAGTTGACCTCCCATCACAGAGTGTCAGCAGCGACTCAATCGCCGCAGTAACTGAAAATAAAGTGCAGTCGGGGGCAGTTACTGTAACATATTAGCTCATTAGCTGATGGGGCTGCTCATGCCTGACCGTGCACACTGACCGCGTACACCGAGCAAGTCACACGCTGTGTCTGAGCTACTGTTGTGAGGTCACAGGAGAATAAACAACACTTTTCTGATGTCAAAGCTGCTGATCATCAAACCAAACCTGTTTGTACCAATGAAGCCATTGTCCCTTGTTCTGCCCAGACAGAACACGACTGTTGGCCCAGGAACACATCCAGTCATTGGAATGAATTGGGGAAGTGGTTCTCAGTGGAAACATGTTCTGGAGCGCCCCCTTCTGGATAAACATTCAGAGATAGTGCTCCAAGTCTTATATATATATACAATAAACCAATACTGTTGAATGCAGCAGTTTACTCCCAGAACTGAAGGAAACACAGGAACCAATGTGAAATTTGACTAAACTGAGGGATTAGGCCACTAGAATTTTTTTAAATTTCATTTTAATGAAAAGAAAAATTTATAACAGTGTGACGATAGTCGCTACTTGTAACACGGTTACGTAACCAAACTACTTTTCTCAGTAACTAATAACGTAAGGCGTTACTTTTCCCATTCAGTACCGCAGTTATTGTTACTGTGGTGTCATTACTTGTTACTATCTGTGGTCCAAATGGACGGTTTCTCTCAGCCACAGAGACGGGACTGTGTGGAGGCGGAGCCTGTCTGCTGTCTGTCAGTCAT
Organism: Paraplagusia blochii; assembly: GCA_016785265.1. Lineage (NCBI taxonomy): Eukaryota > Metazoa > Chordata > Actinopteri > Pleuronectiformes > Cynoglossidae > Paraplagusia > Paraplagusia blochii. Next base: position 408,171 of record JAFBJS010008808.1, read on the forward strand.
GAGTGGAAGACGGCCGTGCACACTATTCACTTAGTGTGCACGGCCGTCTTTCACTTTTTTCGTCTTTTCAACACACTCAACAGTGCGTTGAAAAGGAGCGATGATTGGTTGACATAGGTTAACATTTCAGGCTAAGCCAATCAGAAAGAGACCTGGGCGGGTCTTCTTGCCTTATAGGGAAATCAACAGTCTCACACACACACACACAAGCAAGACGACGCAAGTGTCAAGTTGAGGTTACAGTAAGGAGGTCTGTCAAAATGTCCAAACATCTATTTTGTTTGTATTGTTCCACTACATTTCTACAGAACACAACACTAAACTTTTTTCATGTGTTTTTATTATTATTATTATTTAAAATAAAGTAACTAGTTATTGGTTACTTCTATAACTTAGTAACTAGTAACGTAACTAGTTACTTTTTCAGAGCAGTAACAGTAAAGTAAAGTAAGTTACTTTTTTAAAGTAACTGTGGTGATGATTAAATACAGAGGACAAATTCCATTGTGTGCAGTGGTGAGAATCACAATGTCACAATGAGTTTGCTTTCCTTTCCTTCCTTTTTGGGGACTTTTTGATCCAGGAACATATTCAGCCGCTGAGCTGTGTGTGATGGATGAATGGGACTGTGGCTTTGTGACGTGACCACAGCAGATGTCTCTCAGTCCAGCAGAGAGTTTTTAACTCAGATTGAGAAACGTCAGGTCAATCATTACTGAGGACGAAACCTCAAAGATGGAACTGGACCTCAATGCACGCACAGGTGTTTGCTCAGGAGGAGCTGAGGACTGACCACATGAACTCTGCCCCGCCTGACACACACACACACACACACACACACTCAGAGTAAATGTGTCAACTTCAGAGACCGGAACATGTGAAAAAAAGAAGTGACTGTTGATTGAATAACTGAAGATCTTTCTTTAACGTGTCTTTAACTACGCCCACACACCAGCTCACCTCTGTGGGAGTGGGGGAGACACTGGGCATATAAAAGGCTGACCACGACATCCTGTGGTGGCTGTGGAGACAAAGAGAGGACAAAGTGAGAGAGACAAATGGATGACTATTAAAAAAAACTTGGAGGACAGAGACAACGGAAGACACTGTCTCCAGAATCATCTGGCTTTGGGATCAACATCCACTTTTTTGGTTAAATCATCCTCCTTCTCCATCTCCTCCAATGAAATTCTCTGGACTCGTGCAGCTCTGGCTCCTGGGATCACTGCTGCTGACGCTGTCCGTGTCTGGGCTGGTGAGGACGAATCCAGATTCCTTACCGAAGAATCCGCGGTCCGATCATGGTCACGGCCACAATTCCAGCATTGACACAGTGCCCGTGGTGACCTTTAAATGGCCTCATGTGGAGGCACCTTACCTGATTGCACTGTGGATCTTCGTGTCTTTTTTGGGAAAACTGGGTACGTCCACCTCCAGTGTAAAAAATGAATGAAATAAGTCTAAATTAAAAACAATAGTCATAAAAAAGTTAGTCCTCAGTGGATAAGAGTTAGTCAACAGATAACAGGCATATTTTGATTAACAGCCAAAATATTACTAATAGGAGTTGAGGAGACATTTATACAGATTCATCTCTGAAAAAAATGATATGTTTTAACCTGGAGAGAACCTAAAAAAACTTAAAGCGCAATTAATTAAATTATAAAATAATATCAAGGAGATTGTGTTAATATCTTATCTTACCTGATCCAAGAGTTGAAAGAATCCAGCTCTATTTCTAAGTGGTCCATCAGAACCAAGAACTTGCAAAATCAATGTGTCAGTGTTAATTTTATTTTTTTATCTGAATGCCAGTTCCTAAAAATATCATTTGTTTGCAGTTGCATTTCCTACTTCATTCTAACAAACCATCACAAGATGCTCGTCTTATCTCTGAGCTCAGACACTGATAAGGTGTGTGTTATAACACAGAGAACTCACTCCCACTTTACACCTCCAGCTGGAATTTCACAGAAAATTCACATATTGTTCAGGACAATGATGGACGGTCACATTAAGAAACATCACTGACCAAAGCACGAATAAATAAATTTTGGCATGTTTTTAGACGTGTGTTTACCGTTACTCCCCTGCAGGTGGCGGTATGTATACCTATGAGATGTTTATTAATGTATTGAATGATGTAGAATATTATGGTTGGTGAGATTTACAATTTTGTCTTAAAAACTTCAAGAATCATTAGTGACCAAGTTCATTCTTCTTTATATTTTTTTTTGGATGGTAATACCAATGACCTGCAGAGGGCGTGGTAACAGCTTTAAGACCACCAATACAAACACAGCAGTTAAACACTGTCTAACTCACCCACATCCTAACAACTTAATCTTAAACTCCAACCTCTAAGCTGTCACTGGATGAAAAGTGTTGTTTTTTTTTCAACGTTTGCTTCAGTTCATTAAGTCCCGACGCCTTGAGCAAAAGCCGATTATTATGCACACAGATTCCTGGCCGCGGTTTGATGTCCCACTGTGGTTAATCATAGTCCCAGGCTTCAGAGTGACACCTTCAGTGAAGCCCAGAACAGTTGATCATTGGTTAAAAACCTCAGTAGCAGTTCAGGAGTCTCTGATTTGTAACAAATGTAAAAATAGTCCAAGATGAAGACGTCAGAGTATCACACTTCTTCTTCTTCTCCCTACTCTTAGTCATCGAGGCCAACCACCATGTGACCAGCGTGATCCCCGAGAGCGCCCTCCTCATCTGCTTTGGCTTCATCCTGGGTGGAATGATCTGGGGCGCGGACAAGAAGCAGACGTTCACCTTGACGCCCGAAGTCTTCTTCTTGTTCCTGCTGCCACAGGTCATTCTGGACGCGGGCTACGCCATGCCCAACAAGCTCTTCTTCACCAACCTGGGCGCCATCATGGTCTACGCCATCATCGGGACATGCTGGAACGCAGCCACCGTGGGGCTGTCGCTCTGGGGCTGCCATGAAGGGGGCGCCATGGGTACGGGAGAATTTTGTTAGTTCGGAGGCCGCTGTTTTTAATAGTCACTGTATACTAGCATTTTTTTTACATTTTCAATTATTTATTCTATTAGACAAGGTTAGGTCAAGATCTCTAGTGACCTCTAGTGGACTAACACTTTTTGAAAATTTTCCTTTAGAAAAAATACCCAACATCCTCCTTTCTCCTCTTTGTCTGATGCAGGTGACATCGACATCGGTCTGCTGCAGTACCTTCTCTTCGGCAGTCTCATCGCCGCGGTTGACCCCGTGGCGGTCATCGCTGTGTTCGAACAGGTTCACGTCAACGAGGTCCTCTTCATCATGGTGTTTGGGGAGTCGCTGCTCAACGACGGCGTGACAGTGGTCGGTGTTTCCCTCCAAAAATACCAGCTCGTTATTTTTGTCAGGTGAAATTTGTGTTAAGTCCGTTCCCTTTTTTCCTAGGTCCTCTTCAACGTATTCGATGCCTTCGTGTCATTGGGAGGATCTAAAATCAACGCTGCAGAGATCGTCAAAGGAATCGGTCAGACTTCTGTGGAGAATCTCTTGAGCTGCAGTTTCAGAATGGCAGCCTGTTTGTCTCTCAACGACTATTATTTTTCTGTGTTTTACCTCAGTGTCCTTCTTCGTGGTGGCCTTTGGTGGCTCCCTCCTGGGCATGGTCTTTGGTCTGTTGATTTCTCTTCTGACCAGATGCACCAAAAACATCAAGATCATCGAGCCGGGCTTCATATTTGTTCTGGGCTACCTGTCCTACCTGACAGCTGAGATGCTGTCCCTGTCAGCCATCCTCTCGTAAGTCTTTCATTTCTACCTTCAGTCTGAGTTTTACCAGTGATATTATTTTACTGGTTACTGCTCTGAAAAAGTTACAAGTTACATTACTAGTTACTAAATCATAAAAGTAACTAATAACTAGTTACTTTACTGTAGTTTAAAACACATAAAAAACGTCATACTATCGTCAACTATCATAATGAAATGTGGTGAAACAATAAAAACAAAACAGATGTTTAGACATTTTGACAGACATCTTTATCGTAACCTCAACTTGTCACTCGCATCGTCTTGCTTGTGGGTGTGTCCTGCTGTTTATTTCCCTATAAGGCAAGAAGACCCGCCCAGGCCTCTTTCTGATTGGCTTAGCCTGAAATGTTAACCTATGTCAACCAATCATCGCTCCTTTTCAACACATGGGTTCAGTTAGTGTGCACGGCCGTCTTTTACTCATGACTGACAGGCAGTAGACAGGCTCCGCCTCCATACAGTCCCGTCTCCGTGGCCGGGAGAAACCGTCCATTTGGACCACAGATAGTAATGAGTAGCGAGCCCTTTTATACAAAAGTAACAGTAACGGCGTTACTGAACGGGAAAAGTAACGCTCATTAGTTACCGAGAAAAGCTGTTTCCTTACGTAACGACGTTACAAGTAACGCGTTAGTCCCAACACTGAGTTTTATATCCATACAGATGTTGATAATGTACTGGCCTTTTGTTCTGCAGGGTTCTCTTCTGTGGAATCTGCTGTCAGAAGTACATCAACTCAAACATGGACGAAAGCTCCGTCAACACCGTCAGATATGCCATGAAGGTCCTGGCCAACGGATCTGAGACCATTATCTTTGTCTTCCTTGGCATCTCAGCCATCGACAAGGAGATCTGGGTTTGGAACACAGGCTTCATCCTTCTCACCCTCCTCTTCATCATGGTCTACAGGATAATTGGTGAGAATAGTGGGGGGTTTGTGGAAACTGCAAAGATTAAAAGCTAGGAAAGTCCACAATATGGGCCTGATGTTAGCATAGTTGTGTATTGTCTAAAAGATTTTTTCCTCCAATGAGGAAAGGTTTTGCAAAATGAGGCGTCTCTTAAAAATTTTGGGTAAAACCAGCTGTATTTGCAAGTGAGAGCCACTAGATAGCAGCATTGCAGCTCATTTTATCAATCCAAGTAAATAATCAGGGAATAGTCTGTAGAATGAAGGTGCCAAGAACTCATACAGCGGTTTGTAGAGATAAAAAAAATTGACAGATTAATCCCACAACGTGTTTCCAGAGCTGACCCAACGTGTCCCTGTTCCACGCAGGCGTCTTCTTCCTCACCTGGATCCTAAACAGGTTCCGGCTGGTGCCCATAGGTTTCATAGATCAGGTGATCATGAGCTACGGTGGCCTGCGAGGAGCTGTCGCTTACGGTCTGGCTGTGATGTTGGACCAGAGCAAGATAAAGGAGAAGAACCTGATGATCAGCACCACCCTCATCGTTGTCTACTTCACCGTCATTTTTCAGGTAACTCCGCTGCCCGCGGGCTTCACTGGTTACATTATATGGGTCACACCCACACAGACGGACCAATCTGAGTGAACGTGCATCTCCTTTATAGGGAATAACTATGAAACCTCTGGTCACGTGGCTGAAGGTGCAGAGAGCCAAGACGTCAGAGCTGACGCTCATAGAAAAAGTTCAGAACAAGGTGAATGAATGAAGCCAAGTTCAACTTCCTTTCATTTATATCTATGTTTTAAACATGGTTTCCGTCTGGTCAGGTGTTTGATCACATGCTGGTGGCCATAGAGGACATTTCTGGACAGATTGGACACAACTACATGAGAGATAAGTATGTGAAGAAACACAGTTGGACAGTTGGACAGTGTCAATGTGCATGAAGCTAGATTCTGTTTTCTCTAAAGGTGGAAACATTTTGAGGACAAATGGATGACGAAGATTTTGATGAAGCAGTCGGCAAGAAACGTGCAAGACCAAGTCTTCAAGGTCTTCCACCAGCTGAATCTGAAGGACGCTGTCAGCTACGTAGCAGAGGTGAGAGGGAAAAACCATCAGGACTAAAGTGGAACTGAGTTGACGGAAGTGTGTGTGTTCTTCTGGCAGGGTGAGCGCAGAGGCTCGCTGGACTTCATACGCAATGAAACTGCAATCGTGAACTTCAAGAAGAAGTTTGGCGAAGAGTTCACGGAGGTGATGCCTGACATCATGGCCGACACGTCAAATGACTACAGCGCCATGACTGACATGAGGTGAACGACCATCACATGATCCCCATAGTTAGTGTCAGACTGGCCAGCATGAAGTCCAGATCTGTTCTCCATGAAAATGGCTGGAGCACAATCACAGAAAATCTGGTTTCCTGTTCAATGACAACAACAGATTTCCATTAGTTTGATGTCATGAAGTCACATGACAACAAGGGGGGGTACATCCATTAGTCTGTGACCACTTGTGCTCACAGGTTTTAACGCAGTTGTCAGTTCTGCAGACAGTTGGCGCTGTAGCATGACAAACGTCAACTTTTCCCTGCAGAAGAGACCCAGTCCCGTCAGTCAGTCTGGAAATCCACGAGCAAGGCATGAAGGGCGTGAGGGAAACTGAGGGTATCAACACCCACCACCTGCTGCAGCAGCACCTGTACAAGAGCAGGAAACAGGTCAGCACACGCTGTACTGTACCGCTCTGTACCGCTCCGTATCGCATGGCACCCAGTTGTCTCTTAACTCATCAGAAAACTGTCTGTTTTGGGCCTGAAGCACCGTCACAGATACAGTCGCAGCCACCTACAGGTCAACGAGGATGAAAACGAGGTTCAGGAGATTTTCCAGAGGACCATGAGGAATCGACTGGAGTCCTTCAAGTCTGCAAAGATGGGAGTCGCTCCACATAAGACCATTTCCAAGCATCAGAAGAAGGACCAGCAGCCACATCAGAAGGTCCACTGTCATCCAGTGTGTCCACTCTGTTCTTCCTGATCCTGTCCATCCTTGTCTCTCCTAAAGAGAACCTCAGCATCTTTATCTCCTCCACCTCCAGCTCTGTCTCCTGTCTTCTGTCTATTCCTAGTGTCTCTAATAGCTGTCTCTCTTCTATCACAGATCACTCCTGACTCTTTTCTCCAGTTGTTCCATCCTGACTCCAACACAGGAAAGAAGTGTCTTATAAAACCAGAATTAAATTCCTGCT
>JAFBJS010008808.1:415533-435218 GCA_016785265.1 Paraplagusia blochii
CAGATCACTCCTGACTCTTTTCTCCAGTTGTTCCATCCTGACTCCACTCTATTCTTCTCCTCAGTCTCCTCCTCAGTCTCCACTGCTCTGAACAGTTGATCCTCACTATCTAAACTCCTCCATCTCCTCCTCTGCTCCTTCTAACCTCACCACGATCCTATTTTATTGCAGTTAGTTTTGATCTTATTACTCTTTCTTTTGGCAGATGGCAAATGGAAAACAACTGGACAAGAGTAAAACCTACCATTCTGGTGACGAAGGTTCGAGTCTCATCCAAAAATAGAAAATCAACAAAGTAAATGATTTAATCAATAAGTGACGTCGTCATTTATTCCTTTTTTTCAGATTTTGAGTTTTCAGAGGGAGACAGCGCCACTGGGTTTGAAGCATCGGGGACGTCGTTCCCCATGAGGGTGACATACAGAGCTGGAGGTGAATGAGAGCAGGGACAGTGTATAAGAAATGCAGACAGTTAATACGTTAACACATGGTTAATGAGTTCACATCAAGGTTCTTCTTTGATGGTTTAAAGTTACTTTTAAGAATAAAAAGGACTCAGTTTCTGATTCACTTTATCCAGAGAGTTCAGTTGTCAGAGACTGGACTTCTTCTTGGAGGTGTGACCATATCGACTCTTCAGTGATGTTCATGTTTATTGTTCTCCATCCAGCTGGGATCGAGAACCCGGCCTTCATGCCTGACATGGATCTCACGGACCCGCTGCAGATTCCACCCTGGCTGGCAGAGACTGAGCTGGACAGCAGCAGCAGCATGGTGGCGCCGTCTCAGCGAGCCCAGGTCAGGCTGCCGTGGACTCCAAGCAACCTGCGTCGCCTGGCTCCGCTCCGCATCAGCACGCGCTCCACCGACTCCTTCATGATGGCCGACAGAGAGGCCACACAACCCAGAACCGGAGACGATGAGCACTTTCCTCCTCCTCCTTCTCCACCTCCTCCTCCTCACAGAGATGAAGGCCACATGTAGCAGCATCCTGACGTTCCAGCTCTGGATTTTCCAACCAGGATTTCACCGAAAGAACTTTGCACCGACTGCCTTTAAAAGATTGACCAGAGAATGTTTTTCTTTCCACGTGTCGTTGTGTAAACTTCCTTCTTCAGACCAAACATTCACTCTTCCTCATGTCGTCACCCTTCACTGAGCAGGAGAACACGTGTGTGTGTGTGTGTGTGTGTGTACATTGAAACGTCTTCATTTTCAACATTTGACTTAATCAGTGAACAAACTCCTCCACTGTCAAACTGTCGCTATTTATTCATTCATGTTGTTCCACTTATCACTGAAATCACCTGACTAATCTGGGTGTTAATTATTTTTGTTTTTTTCCTCTCGTATCAGTGACGTCAGTGCTGTGAGGTCAGATGTTCCAACCACTGTGAACTGTGTTGTACATAAAACTAAAGAATGTAGCCTTGATGTTTGTTTGTCTTCCTCAAACCTGAAGCAATGATTGTATAAACAAAGGAATGATGTAAAAATAGAGAAATTTGTGTTTTATTTCTGAGCCTCTGAAGCTGAATTTACAATGAATTAAAGAAAATCTGATATTAAACAAAAAGAAATACATGAATGTTTCAGTTCAATTCTATTTTAGTGTAATAACTTTTGACATTTTTGTAAGGGAAGGAATGTATTTCGTTATCTATTACATATACATACATACATTACACATTTAATCCTAATTATTTAAAATTTACTAAATAATAATTATAAAAATAAATTAACATTCAGGTTTTAATAACAGAGTCCAGGACTAACTAAATTAACTTATTAAAAGACAATTTAATGAAAATAACAAGATGTAGAAATGTACTGTAACATCACAGAGGCATGAATAAAAAAAGTGACATCAAATCAGAAATAGTCCATTTCACAGACTTCCAAATGATTGGTCACATAGTCCAAAATGAGTTTCTCATTTGCTGCTTCCTTCAGGTAGAAATGAGAACCGTCCAACATCCTGATAGTGAAATCTCCAGAAGTCATGTCTTTCCAAGCTGCTCAATTCATCAACAAAAAACAAATAAAGACATTTTTACAAACCAAGATGACTCATTAAGAACTCTTTTGTGTTTATTATATCTATAAATGATCTGTTGGAAATGGTAATATTCTTAAGATTTCTCCTCTAACCTTGTAAATCATGCGGCATGTCCTGTTTTCCATCGAAACAGGTGACAGGGCAGGAGAGGAAGGGCTCTTCAGGTTTGTTATACCTGTACAGGAAACCACACAGAGTTGATGATTCTGCCCAGTCTGTGATAATAATAACTGTAATGCAGACATTTTTTGACAAAGATTCAGTTTTAATATTGATTACCTGTAGTTCTCCACGATGTGCAGATCAGCCTTGAGGGCAGGGAGGAAGAGCTGAAGAACTTCAGGGTTGGAGAGAAGCTCAGGAGGAGTTCCTCCAATTGAAGTCATCCACCTGAGGAAGTCGTCATCAGACAAATCGCTTCTTCTTGGAGATTTGATTCTCATCTCTGACTGAGGAGGTAGGACAAATATAACAACACTTTTAGGAAGTAAGTTAGGTTTTGATGAATCTGCTGACAATTGTCCTCCACTCACATGAGGTGCTGAGGCCCCAGACAGGAAGATGTGAACTGGCTCCAGGTTGTGCAGCTTCTTCAGAGCTTCAGCTACGGCAAAACTAGTAAGGGCACCAAAACTACGGCCAGGGTTGAACGGAGCAGCCGTGAAACAAATCAAACAGACTTGATTTAATTAACTTGAGTGGAAGTGAACCGAGGTGCGACAGTGCTGTTAGATTTACAACACCTGTGTCCAAAAAGAGCGAATGGCTTCTCTTTCAGTGAAGGCAACAAAACGCTGACGACCTCGTCCACAATCTGCTGCATGTTTTGAAAGAACGGCTCCTTGGTTCTGGCCTCTCTTCCAGGGAGTTTGACAGAGTATACTACGAAGGCAGACAGGATAGGATGAATACCAAAACCTTGTATTAAATCAAAGATTTTAATAAAATTTCTATTTATCGGTTAAATCCTGTAAGTGGATGTGAGTCTTGTCACCTTCCACTGAGCTGTTGATGACGTTTCCCCAGCGAGCGTAGTGTATGGAGCCTCCACCAGCCCAGGGGAAACAGATGAGCCGGGCCACGGCATCAGGCCTGGTCCTGAAACAGCTGATCACCTTCTCCATCTCTACAATAAACACAAGACTGTATTAAAGAAAGTTATTAAAGAAAACAGCTTTCCTTGCTACAAAGATGTCGGAAACAGACATTTTTTAAAGCCTATTGTATTTATATGTTTGCAGTGACCTGTTCTTATGTTCTTTTATTTACCACAAAATATTTTTTATTTTGTTTTCTTAAATCATCTGCGGAATGGTTATATCGTTAAGATGCACAATACCTCTCATCTGTCCTCTGTTTTTATTCATAGTTATCATGTGTATAAGAGTTAAGCATTTTTTGGTAAATAAGCATGTGCTGGAGTGAGTTTCGTCACTGTTTATGTGTTTTAATAAAGAAAACACAACCAAGACTGCAGCAACTAAATCATTCCCACTGTAAGTTGTTTCACCATTTGCTTCCAAAAGATAATTTGATGAAATGACTTTCAAAAACTTATCTAAGTTAAAAGAAAAGCTAGTTTCTGAACGGACTTGAAGACTATGTCAATGTGCAGGTTTTTATTGTTACCCTATTTAACGTCATACTTAAACACAGCAATAAAAGGATAAATTAAATTAAATGTAACAAAAAACATCAACTCAATGACCCGCACTAAGTCCACATTAATCAAACATAACTGTTCTAAAGATATGAAATCCAAAGAAAGTCTTACTTTCTTCTTCCACATTTAATCAACACTTCCTGCTTCGTTTTCTTCGGTGATCTGTCGGGGTTCCTGCTAAGAGTAGTGATTTAGAGACATCTACAGGCCGAGATTTACAACTACACCAAATATTAGCGTCAACTCATTTGAGTTCAATGAGAAATATGACACCAGGAATCTTGCGTCAGTAATACAACACATCGATTGTACTCCTGTCATTCCATAAAAAATGACGCACTTAATTCAGGGAGGTAAAAGTTGAGGGGAAGTGACGTTTTCGACAGAGTCGATATGTCATGACGGGTTTCCCTATGTCAAGAAGTGAGCAGACTGATCAAGTCCAACATAGCTCGCATACCGGATATTGACAGTCAACATTTTTAATTTTTCCACAACTGCTTAACGACTTTTATTTTTCAACATTTGTGAGATTGTATTTATGTACTGTATGTATTTACTTGGACACAATGTTCACGAAGTGAAACTTCGTGTACAAGTGAAGTGAAAATACCTCTCATAAATTCTAGTTAATTAAAATCCACTGGAAAACCATATCTAATGTATTGAAGTAAAAAAAACTTTAAACATTTAAAAGTCCTTCATTTTTATATACAGTATGTTGTGTCCAATCACTCTTGACAACAAATCAGATTTGAGAACGTGTCAGTGTTGCTTTTATTTTGAAGAGTAATTTCGGAAAAGTTGACATTGTCTTCCTGTTGGTTTGACAGCAGCGAGGGGAGGAGGGTGGTGTAAAGTACAGATCTCAGACCGGTTTCTCGACGGTACCGAGGAGGAGGAGGACTCCGGTGAAGACAAGTCATTAAAACCGGTGGGATAAAGAAGAACGCCGGAGTATCGGGGCGACGAAGACCGTGGTCGAAAAGGTAAGAAATAAATGTCGTCCACGGTCGAGTTTCAAACATTTCTCGCTACTTGTTGTGGGCTAACGTTAGCCGCCGCTGTTAGCTGCTGCTATCAGCGAAATTCAACCAAACTCCGTCTGTGACTCTTTAAACGACCGAACACTGACAATGACCGCGTTCTTCTCCTTTTACGTCGCTAGGAAGATCTTTGGAGTCAGGCGGCGGAGAACTTTGGGGAAACTTTGAGCTGTCACTCAAGTCACAGAGACGTGACTTCCAGCTGAGGGGACCCCGGAGCGGCCTGGCTGCTGATCCGACAACGAAGCCGGGGGAGCCGGGGAGCCGAGTAGAGCGTCGGCCTGGTCCAAGTTTGACTCCACGAAGAGGAAAAGAGTCGATCGCAGGGAGCCGGGTCATCCGGACAGAGACCTCATGAATGGAAACAACAGGTGGGAACCGCACACGAAGCACAGCAGCCACAGGATGGTCCAAAATAAAGTCGTTATTTTAAAGCTGCGGTAGGTGAATTCAGGACATTGTTGGAGGTGTTTACTCCTCTGCTCTGGTCTGTTTGGTTGCTATATATGAGATATATGATGAAGAACTTCTGGGTTTGTTGTCAGTTATTGTGAGTACATGGTTACATGTCATTGGTCTGCAGTCTCACAAGGCCTTTTACAGCAGACACTGCTGTGACAGTTTGATTTTGTTGTTTCTAGGAATGATTACATTTCTTTTTGTCTTTTAAAACACACAATAATTAAAACCTGTTTCTATTTGGTGGCACTCAAGTTTAAAGTGGTTGATTAAACTACTGTTAACTCAATGTTACGTCTGGCACTAGTTGAATCTCTTAAATGAGTTATTAAAACATTTATATTGATTAATATCCACTCTTTCAGTGAGCATGGTGGATAATCTGCAAGATACCATAGTTTATGTATATATTGTACATTTTGGTCGTAGCGGATCATAGCCGATTTGGTTGTTAGTATTAGCATTTAGTATAGTAGTCCTAGTTGTCAAACTGTTGATTGTAACGTGCAGCTGGGGTCGACTATTCACCAGGAATCACCTGGTTGTGGTGCTGTTGTTTTTCATATCAGTCCCTGGTTGGAAAATATTCATGTTGAAGCAAAAATTTAAACATGTTCTGTAGTTTTTCCATGCTCAGAAAGATGATTTCTACCCTTGTTTTTCTGTAAAATACCAGCTGGGAGTAAACGCAGGCGACTTGACTTAACAAAAAATGACAAGATTAAGAAATATCTGATCAGCTGCACCTGGAAACTATTACTGACTTCATTAACTTTTACTGCAAGCTGTGTGTTTTTGTTGGAATCCTGTGTCAGAACGTGTTTCTTTTTAATAATGGGTGAAGTGGTTGTCGCAGAGCACGCTGCCTTTGGGTGGCGCTGCACTGTAGACCAGCTGCTTAGTACTTCACCTTACTTAACTTTAAAAGCAAAAAATGTAAACTCAGAATGGAAATCAGGGACGTCAGGGTGGAGATTGGATGGAGTTCAGCAGCGGTGAGGCCTGTCAGACCTCGGATTCTTCTCAAAACTGTACCATCCTGGTGAAGGAGCTTCACTGTTCAGGATCACACTCTGCTGGTCACTTCTCCGACTGTGAGAGTATGTGCGTAAACCAGTCTCGCTGGTTTCCTTTTCTACGTCATCTCTTTGTCGTCTGTCACAGGCAGGTGGTGATCCTGTCAGGTGTGCCTGAAGCCTGAGAATGGCTGGATGGATTGCCCTGGGGGGGTGTGTGAAGGGCAGCCTTTCACACCATATGCCGCTGCCATAGTAACCTCAACTGCCAGGTCATGTTCAGTTAACCGCTGCCTGTTTTAATTACAAATCAATCCAGTGAGTCAATTTCCTCACTAGGCCACGGTGAGTGAGTCAGAGGGTGAGCAGTGGAGGTCAGGGTAGGAACAGTGGACTCACAGACTCAAACTGAGCTTTTTCAGTTGCACTGGTTTCTCCGTAACTGAAACTTAGTTCAGGAAACAACTTCAGTTCAGAAAACACGGCCCGGATTCATGGCCTCTGCTTTATTTCATTCCAAACTAAAATATCTCAATGAAAAAAGGAAACAGACGATTTGAAGTGTTTACTACCGAGCAGGAAAAAAAATCATTTAACAGGGAAAAGAAAACCGGTAGAAACCTTAGGGAGAACCACAAAGAGGGATTCACTCCCTGGACGGACGGATGGTGCAATGAATGTTATCAGAGCAAAAAAAATACAATACAATAAAATAAAACAAGTACAAAGGTACAACACGGTTGAAAAAAAAAAAAAAAAAATTGAAATTCTTCCACTAGCCGTTATAATGTCATTAGTCATACCAGGCTATGATCCTGGTCATCATACTCCTGGTCCTCCAAGTCCTGGCATCGGCCCATTCATCAGCAGCAACAGGAATGCGAAAGAGAAACAGAAACTATTTAATTGTCTATTATTGTTTCTAAACTATTATATAACAAATGCTACTTTAATAAAGTCTAACTGTTATGACACAATATACAAGAAATGTAAGAAAACTTCAACCAGAGAGAAGAGACAGTTTCCTCTTTCATTCTTGTTTTCTTTCACTGACTCTGACACAGGTGACATCACAATTGTATGAGACAAAATTGCATAAATTTTTTTTGTTTTTAATCTACCAATGTTGGAGTAGGACATGAGGGTCAAAATACTGTTATTACTGCTCATCTGACAGATTAATTCTGGTCAAAAAACCCCGGACTTTACAGTATTAGTCATATGACACAGTGCCTGAATGTGTCTGTCAGCTGTGGGTGGACACGCTCATGCTCACCTGTAACTGAAGTGTGGACCTGGTTGGCTGTTGCTCACAGTGTTTCCCCCTTAAACTGAACAGTAATTCAGTTTCCATTTTTCACACAACAACTATTCATATCCAGAAGACCAGAAGGAACTGCTGGGTGCTGGCCTATTCAAATAGAAACCCCAGGTCCACATGTGGTCCAAATAAATTCCCCAGACCACTCTGATCATTTGAGACCTACAGAGAGATAAATACAAACGTGGACTACAGATGCAATTCCAGAGTAGAACAGACCTTGAATGCAACATTCTGTGTAGCCAAATACTGTGTAGACCAGTGATGTCCACACTTTATTGTGTTGTGAGCTACTTTTCAAATAACCAGGCTGGAGAGATCTACTTAGATTGGTAAACTCTAGATATATTTACCAATATAAACTGGATATCTTCTTCTATACATTGCTATATTTGCTATACTGTTTGACGATATATGATTCTCTCTTTAAACCAAGTGTAGACCAAACGTCACCATCTGGTAGCTCCCATGGACTCTCCAAGGTAGACCTTGGGCAATTATTTTTTTCGGTCAGGTTCAGAAAGATTGTGTATTTCTTTGAACAAAGATAAATGATTAGTAAAGTATTGATTAAAGGCTAAATGCTTTAATCCTCTATTGGTGAAATGCTGGCTTTGCAGGGAAAAGGTAGAAGGATAGTGATAATATAAATGAAAAGTATAATTTGGACAAGTCTGGCGGGCTGGTTTATAACGCGAAATGGGCCACATTTGGCCCCCGGGCCATAGTTTGCCCAGGTCTGATCTAAGGTGTCCATAGAGTGTCTTTTAAAAGATAAAACTAGTCAGAAAATGGTGAATAACTGTACTGTTACTGTTGTTTGTTGAGTTTGTGGTTATAGTGGTTGTAATGGTAAGAAGAGATTGTACTTTTATTATTACATTGTTGGGGAGTCTGTATTAAACCGGTAGTGCTGAAATTTCTCAGTCTTTTCTTTTTAGTCCTGATTGATGGGATTGTCCTGGTATTGACATTTTCACTGTGTCTGCAGCCAGATAAAAATGTCCATCCCAGCAGATTATCTTGACAGTAATCTCAAATTACATCTCTGGTCTAATTGTCGTCCATCACCTCCCATGGCGACACGCCTGTTGTCACTTACGCAGAGCGACCTGCGCACACGTAAACGCAGACTCAGTGTGGTGTCATTGTTAAAGTGCGAGCGAGCGAGCGAACGATCATCGTGCGGATCCTCTGAGTCACTCGTCTGCTGTGGAAATTGTGTGGTTTTGTTGTGTGATGTCATCGTTTTCTCTCACCAGTACTTTCCAGTTTGGCATTTGTGAAAATGAAGGGTAAATGTTTCTCCCGCCCACTCACTTCACTTCCACCCTGTCTGGCAGAGACCGTCATGTGTCTGATGAGCTGCTCTTTATTGAAATGTCACCCAGTGCCTTAACCTTTCAGACCGCCTTCATCTGATTGTCTGCGGAGGATGAAGGTGGGAGGGGCCACACGGGTCTGTAGACTCCTGTTATCACATCCATCAATCTGGGACCTCCCTGACTACGTCCGTGTTCTTTCCTCCTCTCTAACCACTTCCTTCCTACTGTTTGTCTGTTTTACTTAAAGGGAATCATCTTGTTTGGTTTGGACTGAACTGAATGCTGGGTAAATGTGGCATGGATTTTATTTTAAAGGAGAGTTGAGATTATTTCAATGAAAGGTCAAAGAGTTACCGCCACCACTGCCCTGCCTTCAGTCTCCCCTACACACTTTGAAACATGAATAACCACTTCAATTTTACCGTAGCTTATAATATGTTTTAAGAAATAACAAAATAATTCTTCCGCTAGTCTCACTAATAATAATAAAAAAAAAGCACCCAAAGCTGACAACAGCTCAGCATACCAGTTACTACGATAACAAGACAGACAACTCTCAGATTTTCTGCAAAAAAATGAATTCATACGACTCAATAAAACATGCATTTTAGACTCCACCCTAATTATAGTCATAAATCAAGTTTACATCCAATAATTTTTTTTTGTTATTGTCAGTTCAGTGAAGGGTTTTGTAAAAATCAGTGTAAGGACATTAGTGAGTGACTTGGTGGAGAGCAGGACGCAGAGCAGAGCTGCTGATGGTTGTTGGAGCAGAGGGGGTGAGGAGAGCTGATCTAACAGCTTCACCTGCTGTGGTCAGGGTTGCTGTGTGTCTGGATATTAGGCTGTGCTGTTGTTCCTGTCCTGTCCTGTCCTGTCTTGTCTTGTCCTCTGATCGTCCCCTTTTGTGTTGTTGCAGGAGCCGGTGGAGCCCAAACCCTCTTTGCATTGCCACGGCGGCCCGGCTATGGCAACATCGGGAAGCCCATCAAGCTTCTGGCCAACTGCTTCCAAGTGGAAATCCCCAAAATTGACGTCTACCTCTACGAGGTGGACATCAAACCGGACAAATGTCCTCGCCGAGTCAACAGGTGAGATTTTTATTAATTTATATATTTCTCCTGGCGTCTTATTGGTGTTTGTTGGTTTAATGTGGAGTCAGTTTCAAGAGTTCTGTCTGAAAATTGGTGCAGTGTCTGCGTCTCCTGTCTCCGCTTGACCTGTGACTTCTGTCCTGTCAGTGTGACTTTGTTAATTGCATCATATATTGTCCTGAGGATTGGACAAGAGTTTGACTGTCTCTGCTGGAACTTTCAAATATGAAGGGTGAACCTGGGGTTCTGATGTCTCCGGTCTATCTTCTTAGGGAGGTGGTGGACTCCATGGTCCAACATTTCAAGGTGACCATCTTCGGTGACCGTCTGCCCGTTTACGATGGGAAGAAAAGCCTTTACACTGCAAATCCACTTCCTGTGGCCACCAGTGGGGTAGGAAGCATCTTTATGACTTATTTTTTGAATTTTTCTCATCCAGACACAAAGAAATGTTGTGAATAAATGCTTCTTCTTTTCAGTAACACTTCAGTAACTGTACTTGTCAGGTGTCAATTAAGATTTCAGGGCATTATCGCCACCTACTGTAAAGAAGTCTGAATGGACAGCATTCTAATCCATAAGAATCCTCTTCAAAATAAAAGCAAGATTATTAATAGTTTGTTTAACTTTTTTTTTTTTTATTGCCAACAAATACCTATGATCCACTGAGTCTCCCCAACCCGAACCAGTCTGGGTCGCAACCCACCAGTTGAGTATCATCCCCATCTGACCCACGGTCCATGTGTTTGAGAACTCACAGCTGATTACTTTGGGATTTACTTTGGTCGTTGCAAATGGGCTACGGTTTCCATGACGACGACGTTCTGACAGACCAGTTGTGAGGACGGCGAACGGCTGCTGATGGTTCTTGTCTCCTCTGCAGGTGGACCTGGATGTCACCCTGCCAGGTGAGGGCGGGAAGGACCGTCCCTTCAAGGTCACCATCAGGTTCGTGTCGTTGGTCAGCTGGCACATGCTGCACGAAGTCCTCACTGGACGAGGAGTTGCAGAACCTGTGGACCTGGAGAAACCCATCAGCACTAATCCGGTTCACGCCGTAGACGTGGTCCTGCGACACCTGCCCTCCATGAAGTGAGTCTGTGGAAGGGAAACCCTGGTTAGCTCCATAGGTTGTAGCTGAGCCTCATCCTGTTACACTGTAGAGCAGCTTTTCTTCCCCGTGAGTTTTTCTGCTCATGAAATATGAGCTGCTGATACCTGCATCCTGGTGGCGCTGCACGACTCCCTCAATTTATTATGCAGGATTTCAACCACAACACTGTCACATACTGTAACAGGAGCGATTTGGCAACATCTCACTCCTGAATCCATCCTCAGAACTTGTAGCCCTGACTTTTTCTTTTTATTCCCTCTCCTGTGGTCCCACGACTGTCGCCCGGGGCAGCGGTTGTGTTGATGCTGAACTCTGTGAACCTCACTGGGGACGACAACAAGTCCCACAGTGTCCCTGCGGGGAAAGTACGCTTATATTTGTCTTCTGTCCTCTCAGGTACACCCCCGTGGGCCGATCTTTCTTCTCCTCTCCGGAGGGTTACGACCACCCGCTGGGTGGAGGACGAGAGGTCTGGTTTGGTTTCCATCAGTCGGTGCGTCCTGCCATGTGGAAAATGATGCTTAACATTGATGGTGAGTTTCTATCCTGGAGAAAAAAAAGAATATGAGCCGGTTAATAGCAAACATCAACCTCATCTTTAAGTTCAAACTTGTACAAAATAAAATAAAATGTTTTAATCTTCAATAGAGGTATTGAAATCTCTCACGCCAAACCTCCTGGATTGGTAACAGTCTCAGAATGAAACCTGTGAAGAGTGGAATCAAATACAGTTTTACAGTTTTAACCTTTTCCTCTGGAGCGGGTTCTGCAGAGAAAACTAGCTTATTCAGCCAATCTGGACACAGGTGTCACAGGTTTATACCACTGACCTCAGCTGTGGACCATGAGATCCATGATATTGGGCTGTAAAATTGAAGACCGTTCTCTGTGGTTCTGGTCTGACAGAACATTAGACAGACATGCGTAAAAAAACAATACTGACACTTGCCATAAATTAATTATTTA
Source organism: Paraplagusia blochii (assembly GCA_016785265.1). Classification (NCBI taxonomy): domain Eukaryota; kingdom Metazoa; phylum Chordata; class Actinopteri; order Pleuronectiformes; family Cynoglossidae; genus Paraplagusia; species Paraplagusia blochii. The sequence goes on from JAFBJS010008808.1 coordinate 427,597, forward strand.
CACACTTTGAGTGTGACATTATTTCACTTAGCTGCACTGCTGCCCTCTAGTGACTTCAACCTTAATTTACTACTGTTTATCCTCAAAACTATTTTTAAGGCACACATTATTTACTGAAACCCAAAGGGATTCTTAAAGATATTACATTTTTTGCAAATATCGGGCAGATAATTCTGCTTGGTATCATCAGGTCGGGTCCAGAGGGCTTTAGTGGCTGTCTAGTCACCACTAAGGTTCTCTTGAGCGTGGTGCTCAAAGCTGTGATGGGTGAAATGAAGAAGTCACATTTCACTGTGTTCAGTGGGTTGCAGTGTCACAATGACAAGTTACTTTTACGTTTCACTTCTTCATTGTCAAAGAAAGTCGTCCGTGTCTGTAAAGTTTATCTTCACTTGATTATTGTTCACTCCCCGATCTTCCGTCTGTTTCTCTCCAGTCTCAGCCACAGCCTTCTACAAAGCCCAGCCGGTCATCCAGTTCATGTGCGAGGTCCTGGACATCCACAACATCGACGAGCAGCCGCGGCCACTCACCGACTCCCACAGGGTCAAGTTCACCAAAGAGATTAAAGGTTCCAGCGCAGCTACCTGATGTGTTAGCAGGTCAAACCGTCATGTCAGCCCCCAGTTTTAATCAGCTCCTCGTCCCCACAGGTCTGAAGGTGGAGGTGACCCACTGTGGAACCATGAGGAGAAAGTACAGGGTCTGCAATGTCACGCGGCGTCCAGCCAGCCTTCAGACGTATGTTTTCTCCTTAATGCTCAGCCCAGAGACGACGGGCATGGATGTGAAGTTTTAATCTGTTGATTTGCAGGTTTCCACTGCAGCTGGAGAACGGTCAGACGGTGGAGCGGACAGTGGCCCAGTACTTCAGGGAGAAGTACAGTCTGCAGCTGAAATACCCTCACCTGCCCTGCCTGCAGGTGGGACAGGAGCAGAAACACACCTACCTGCCCCTGGAGGTGAGAGCAGATGAGACCTGATACCTTCACTGAAGTTAGAAACGATGGGTGGATGATGTTGAACCATATTTTAGGTCAGGAAATGACAGGATGTCCAAGAACATCCATGTTAGTCCTCATTCCTGTTCGTCTGTGTCCACTCAGGTCTGTAATGTAGTCGCCGGTCAACGCTGCATTAAAAAACTGACCGACAATCAGACATCGACCATGATCAAAGCCACCGCTCGCTCTGCACCTGACCGACAGGAGGAGATCAGCAGACTGGTCAGTATCCTGAAGATCATCCAGACTGGGCCTGCACCTACATCTCACACCTGTGACTAACACTTCTTCTTCTCCACCCAGGTGCGCAGCGCCAACTACGAGTCCGATCCCTTCGTCCAGGAGTTCCAGTTCCGCGTGAGGGACGAGATGGCTCAGGTGTTGGGCCGCGTCCTGCCGGCCCCCATGCTGCAGTATGGCGGCAGGGTGAGCTCTGAACCATTTATGGTACCTTCCCTTTAAATCACGCTTCATATGCATGTGTGTCTCAGTGTGAACCTGCAGGGTTTCCTCCAATCACCACTGCACAACTCCACTGCTGATAATCAAACACAAACCACTGTGAATTGTTAAGTCGCCTCTTTAACTCCTGCATCTTTGACTTTTTACCAAATAAACCCAGATGGTAGCAGTGTGGAAGAGGGGGAACCCTGTGATGAGTGTCTGCACGTTTGTCTGTGGATCATGTTTGATGTTTTGTAGCCCAGAATGCTTTTCTTTATTTCAGACTCATGCATGAACAAACTTTTATGCTCACAGGCCACAATTGACCTGAGAATTTGACGTAGGGCAACTCAAGGCCCGGGGGCCCAAACGCAGGCCATTCAGAAAGGCATTGAGTATTACAGTTAGTAACAAGCTCTTAAAGACAGTGTTCCTCAACCTTTTTTGTGCCACGGACCGGTCATTAAGTTGTTGCAGATAAATATCCCTTAATAAAATGAAATTTCCAGTGTTCTGAAATATTTTCCTACCTATAAAATCTTCCTACCCAAATCAACTAAGCAGGGCACAACAAGGATTTGCTCACAACCTATAACTTTCTGCTACCAGACTGATATACGAGGTTAGAATCTTGTATTAATGACTTTGTGTCATTTTGAGTTTATTGTTGTTGTCTTCACTGGGAAAATATTTCCTAATCAAATATAGTTGCATTATTAATAATGGAATCCTAGCCATTCTATTGGTCAGTTCTTTTGTTGATATGGGTATGGATCAAGTGGAAGGAATAGACAGAGAGGATCTGTAGGATCAATACTTAAAGCAGAGCCAACAGTCATTTGCTTTGGAGTCTGCTAGATGCCTAAATGAAATAATTTGATGGGCCAGAATAAGAAGCAAAAAGGGCCAAATGTGGCCCCCGAGCCTTGGTTTGCCATCTTTATTTTTTCTGTATCAAATATGCATGCATTCATCTTTTTTCCATTAAAATATACAAACAATATAAACACGATCATACTATTGTTGTACATCTGGTTTGAAAACCAGGTGGAAGAGCTGCAGGATGAACCAAAAAAAATCTGTTTCTCATTCTTCATCCTGTCTTTGTAATTACTGCCTGCATTCTTCACCAACTGTGTGTGTGAGTGTGTGTGAGTGTGTGTGAGTGTGTGTGAGTGTGTGTGAGTGTGTGTGAGTGTGTGTGAGTGTGTGTGAGTGTGTGTGAGTGTGTGTGAGTGTGTGTGTCAGCCGCAGCATATCAACCCTGTGCTGTCGTTCCAGAACCGCACGGTGGCCACACCCAGCCATGGGGTGTGGGACATGAGGGGGAAGCAGTTTCACACTGGAGTGGAAATCAAGATGTGGGCCATCGCCTGCTTCGCCACCCAGAGGCAGTGCAGGGAAGAGATCCTCAAGTCAGTCCACCCATAATAAAGTTCTTTTTACCCAAAAATCATTATTTTGCTGCCATAATACATGTAACAACTGGACATTAACTTTTCTAAAACGGACTCCTTCAGTTCTGAAGAAGTTCAGAACTTCTAAAATAAATCTCAAATCAAATCTCTGTACTTTTTCAGGAGTTTCACCGAACAACTGCGTAAAATCTCAAAGGATGCTGGGATGCCCATCCAGGGTCAGCCCTGCTTCTGTAAGTATGCACAAGGAGCCGACAGTGTGGAGCCCATGTTCAGACACCTGAAGGACACGTACGCCGGGCTGCAGCTCATCATCGTCATCCTGCCTGGAAAAACGCCCGTCTACGGTACAGCAAATAATCAAAGGTAAATATGAAGGAAGAGAAGAAGAACAAAAAAGTAATTGTTGCTTTGTTTATTATTCTTTTCAGCTGAGGTGAAGCGTGTGGGCGACACTCTGCTGGGCATGGCCACCCAGTGTGTCCAGGTGAAGAACGTGGTGAAGACGTCCCCTCAGACCCTCTCCAACCTCTGCCTGAAGATCAACGTCAAACTGGGTGGAATCAACAACATCCTGGTTCCTCACCAACGGTAAGGTCACAGAGTGAAGAACCATTGAAGGACAAGAACGTCGTAGACCTGATCAGAGGAACATTCTGCATCTTCTCTCCTCCAGGCCGTCCGTGTTCCAGCAACCAGTCATCTTCCTGGGAGCAGACGTCACTCATCCTCCAGCAGGAGACGGCAAAAAACCATCAATTGCAGCGGTGAGAAAATCAACTACAAAATATGCCGTCGATTTTATCGTGAAGCCAAAGATCCTGACGTGTTCATGTATCAGTATTTACTCAAACCCTCGTTGTTGATACCTCTGACTCTCAGGTGGTGGGCAGCATGGACGCTCACCCCAGCAGGTACTGCGCCACAGTGAGGGTGCAGAGGCCCCGACAGGAGATCATTCAGGACCTGGCCTCCATGGTGCGGGAGCTGCTGATTCAGTTCTACAAATCCACGCGCTACAAACCCACCAGGATTATCTTCTACAGGGACGGGGTCTCTGAGGGCCAGTTCAGACAGGTCAGAACAATGATGTTCCTCCAGGAAGCAAACTAGGTTGATGTTCTTGTTCTTATCTGGTGGAACGTTTTCTGTTGATTTGATCTCACAGATCATTTGAGAACTCTGTCAGAGGACGGTATGGTCCAAGTCATTATGTGAACATTTCCCATGATGCTCTGCTCCTCTACAGGTGCTGTACTATGAGCTGCTGGCCATCAGAGAGGCCTGCATCAGCCTGGAGAAAGAGTACCAGCCCGGGATCACCTACATCGTGGTCCAGAAACGTCATCACACTCGTCTCTTCTGTGCCGACCGCAACGAGCGGGTTAGCAACGCCGCCGAGAAGCTTTTTTTTTTCTTTTTAAATTCAGGAGTTTGAGATTAGTAGATAGATAGAAATATGTCTCTGCTTTATTTGACAATATTTATCAGCTAATGTTCTATATTAACTTTAACCAAGGTCTGATTTTGTCTATGTCGATATCATTCATCACAACCAGGTGGGACGAAGTGGAAACATTCCTGCAGGAACCACCGTGGACACGGACATCACTCATCCCTATGAGTTTGACTTCTATCTCTGCAGCCACGCAGGGATCCAGGTGAGACGGCAACAGTGGAGAACTGGTCCGAACCAAACCAGCCGTCTGTCTCTCTCTCTCTCCCCCTCTCCCTCTGTCTGTCTGTCTTTCTCTCTCTCTCTATCCGTCCCACCTCCCTGACTCCCTCTGCTCCTCTCCCACCCTGCAGGGTACTAGCCGTCCGTCCCACTACCACGTCCTGTGGGACGACAACTGCTTCACCGCCGACGAGTTCCAGCTCCTCACCTACCAGCTGTGCCACACCTACGTCCGCTGCACTCGCTCCGTCTCCATCCCGGCACCTGCCTACTACGCCCACCTGGTGGCGTTCCGAGCCCGATATCACCTGGTTGACAAAGAGCACGACAGGTGGGTTCAACTGACCCACATCTGATTGCCCCAACAAGCTTTTCTTAACTCGGCCGCTGTGTCCAATTTTACGACCAGTTGTGGTCCACAAAGTTTGACCATGTCCAGTCTAGTATCTCCGTCCTAAGCACACGTTACTTTGTTTTTCACGGTCGTGTTGTTTCTCTTCTGTCTTCAGTGCCGAGGGCAGCCACGTCTCAGGGCAGAGCAACGGCAGGGACCCTCAGGCTCTGGCCAAAGCCGTTCAGATCCACCACGACACACTGAGGACCATGTACTTTGCCTGAACCACCTCCTCCACCTCTCTCACAACCAACTCTCGTCCAGTCTTAAGGTTCGACTCCAACTGTGCCGCAGTTTTTGGTACAACGGCGGCGACTCCATCCTCACAGCACAACACAGCTGCTGCGTGAGGACGAAAAAGGCCAGAAACAGAGTCACGACCACATGATGCAATAAGAAAAAGCAGCTGGACATTCCTGCCTCCGCCTCCTTTGCTGCTTCCAAATCGGCAGACGTTTGCCTCCAGATTTGGATTCAGCAACTCAAGCTTTTGGGTTAGCAGGGATTATTTCTGTGCGTTTGCTTAAATACAGTGGGAGACGGTGGGAATGTAGAAACTGATGATTCTCTGGTGCATACGTGTTCAGGAATGGATCAGAACCGGCTCGGTCCTGACTTCCTCACACTGAGCCACACTGATTGTTGCTGGTTTATAGTGTCCACAGTTGCTTTTTCTTTTTTTATTCTAAGAAAATGTTCACGTCAGTTCACAGTACAAGCTCTCTTCTCACGACCGGCGTGCTGCCTTCATGGTCCCTCCTCCTGCCTCCTCTTAAAGCAGTGATTCCTGACAGCAAGTAAACCCAGTGGCAGCACTGTCTTCACACAGACACTGAATGATGAACTTTTTTTTTTTTTTTTTTAGTTTTTATAAAGACAAAGCCGCGTACGAACGTCCAGATCTAGGAGGCTCCTTTGTACGTCACTTGTTGCCTTACAGCGAGACGACTGCGGTCAATCTTTAAACTCTTTCACTCGGGTACACTGTGCGGTACCAAAATGTTTGTTGCATGTTTTATTTATCCTACTATTTATGAGTTTTTTTTCATTAAGTTTTAAATTAACATTCTATTCTACATTATCATTTTACAAACTTCAAGTTTTTGTTCCTCGGATAGCTTGGTTCTAATACAAGAATCTGATTCGGTCAGCTGTATTCTTGGTGCTACAGGTCCAGTTAGTACGGATTAGTGACACCTAGTGGTGAGATGAATCGAAAGCAAGCAGAGAGCTGTTCTGTTTTTTGCATTCCTTTTCCCAACATCAGGAATCTCCAGTGGCCTTCACACACCAGCCTGATCCTCAGTGCTCCCTTAAGACTCTGTCCAGTTCTGGGCCGTTCCAGTTTAATATAGAAATCTAACATAGGTGGCGACAGCGAGCCGATATTTATGAAAATTGATTTCGATCATTTTTGTCCCAACATCAAATACCAGTTTCTGCAGTAGGTAAATGTCACAGAGCCTAAAAGTCACTTTAGCCAAAATCACCCACGGAAAAAGTGACAGTTAGAATCCCTGTAAGAACAAAGTCAGCGATAGAAAATGATGGATGGGATTCCTGTTTATTGAAAGAAAAATTATATTTTTTCCAAATCACATTTGTAGCATCATGTCTTAGACAAGAAAACATTAGACTAGTCACCTCAATCATAAGAGCGTCAAGGGGAAGTGGAAGTATACCGAGTGTTAGGCCCTGTGGAACACCTGTTGAAGTAGCCTAAAAAACCTTTGGATGACGTTCCATCCCTCCTGGCACTTGTGTAACATCCGACCTTTTTAACAACTTGTGCTGAATAAGTCTTTACCACTGTTGCACACTGGACCATTTTTGACAAACACCTGGAGTCCTGGTGTTTATATTGGTGCGCTGCAGTCGTTTGTGTTTGGCATGTGACAATGAGGAAGAATTCCGAAAAGTATTTGACTTTGACGTTGTTTCAATCCAGGCATCGAGTGGTTAAGGGAAAGTTGATCGAACAAAAGTGCCTGATGTGTTATTTGATGGAGTTGAACCCTGTAGAGAAACCGAGCAGCGCGAGTTGTCAACACTTGGTTTCCAGTCTTTGTTGAGGGATTTTTGTCGTCACTGAGGCGGAAGAGAAAAACATCGTAAAGCGCAGTTTAATTTATAAGCACACTTTTGCACTTGGCGGCGACTCAACAGGTGTGATGTCTGAACGGCTGCGTCGCCTACAATCTCGCACAAAAAGATATAGATAGAAAGATATATATATATATAAGATACAACATAAAACACTTAAACAAAATATTTATTTGAATAGATTTTTTTTTCCTTAGAGAAAAAATGTGATTTATAAACAGATTTGGATCCGTGAAGATGAAAACCTTTTTCTAAAGTGCTTGGACCAAACCCACGTGCCTGTTCAGGGGGTGTCCAGAGAGGTGGGGTCAGGGGCAGGGGGGGGGGACGCGACTCAGTCGTAGTGTCGTGCTAAAATATAAGGAAAAGGGCTTCATACTGCGAACTGTGCTGACTGGCCACATGTCACTATAACCGCGCTGCTACTGTGTATTTAATACGGAGCCTTTAGATACGTTTGTTAGTAGTTGAGTTGTGTTTTTAATGACAAAAATGACCAGAGGAGATCGGTTCCACTCTGCGTTTGTCTAAGCCGTACCTTGACGTCAAACATTACCAGCGTTTGATTTTTTTTTTTTTTT
>JAFBJS010008808.1:439374-476704 GCA_016785265.1 Paraplagusia blochii
CATTGGTAGAAGAATGATCCTAGAGATGGAGCTACCAGGTAGGAGACAAAGAGGAGATTGATGGATGCAGTGAGGGAGGACATGGAGGTAGTTGGAGTCAGTAGAAGATGGAGAGAACAGGCGCTGTGTCCACCCCTGAAAAATGGACAAGAAGAATTGGACCTAACTGGAACTAACCATGTGAATTTTCAATGGGTTTTACTGCAAGTTCCAGCCTAGGATCAATAAAGTACTTTTATCTGTTCTATATTCTAACTTGCACTTGAAGCTTCAGTGTCAACAGTTCCTGAGATCAAGGTGCCAACTGGGAGTCTGAGAAGATTTGGTTCCATCTCAAGGTGGAACAGTTTCCCTGTACTTCCCACTCTTGGGGTTTCTTTCGGGCGGAGCTGCTCCAAACCTGAGGATTTGCATTTTGACAGCGATGCTCCTGAAGCAGCTGTTCAGCATGGTCCTGACCGCCGCCGAGGAGAAGTAGAAGATGAACGGGTCCAGGCAGGCGTTGAAGGTGGTAGAGAGCAGCGCTATGTTCCTCCAGTCCTCATTCTCCAGCTGGACGAAGCCCACCACGTGGGAGACGTTGTAGGGACCAAAACACGCCATGAACGCAATCAAGGTGCCGAGGGCCAGGCCCATGGCCCGAAGCCTGCGCCGACGGCCGATGTTGGGCAGTCGTGACAGGATGAGGATGAATCTGATGTAGCAGAAGCAGGAGATGATGAAGGGGATGCAGAAGAGGAAGATGAAGAGCTCCAGGCGGAAGGGTTGGATGATTGCCTGCTCTTTCTCTGTGAAGTTTCGGTAGCAGTGGGCGGTGTTGTTGTTGCCCCACTGAAGGTACGGCATGATGTAGACAACACTGAGGTTCAGACCCGTCACCAGCCAGATAATGATGCTTGCCAGGACGGCGTAGCGAGGTCTGCGACAGAGCGAGTACCTGAAGGGGTAGGCTACGCCCAGGTAGCGCTCCACACTCACGGCAGTCAGGAGCAACGTGCTGTTGTAGATGGTGACAAAGAAGAGAAAGGTGGTCAAGGGGCAGAGGGGGAACCACATGTCCCACACCATGTTGTCCAAGGCCTCCCGCATTTTGAATGGCAGGAAAATGAGGAAGATGAGGTCGGAGATGGTGAGGTTTAGGAGGAGGATGTCTATGGGCGTCGGCTTGCGGTGCACTTTACGACAGAAGGTGAAGAACGCCAAGATGTTGGAAGGGAATCCCAACACGAAGGTGATGATGTAAACGGCGAGCAACAGGTTGCTGTAAAACATGGCGATTGATGGCGGCGGGGACTTACGTCACTGACACTGCAAATAATAGGGCAGAAAAAAAAAGGACTATTGGTGCAGTACCAACATTGGCCAGCGGGACCCCTGCCAATATTATGTTGTCAAACAAATTTTTACTGCAGGGCGATTGTAAATGGAAAAGATGTAACGACTCCATCAGGTAAATTACTGTTACTGTAGTTGATTATTAAGTAATAAGTAACTAATAGTACTTCATATATGTCCCATGCTTTGTAAGTTCCTGTGGACCGCATTTGGCCCCCGAACCTTGAGTTTGATACATAAGCTCTAGAACATATTGACTTATATTGATTTGATCGGCATGTCTAAGAATAAATTATTTCTTTAAGGATGACTCCTTGTGGAGGACATCGGTATTTTCTCATGTTATTTTAATTTAACCTCTTGTTGATTAACTGAGTCAAAAAGTGGATCAATTCTCCTCAATTCAGTTGGATTTTTTTGGAGTTAATTTTTCCGAAACAGAAGCTTGGAGCTGAAGGTTAAGGATGTGGTCGAGAAACTCTCACCTGTGTCAAATGTGTGGCTCCAGACTCTTCACCCCTGCAGGCTTCAGTCCTGGTCAGCGTCCCCTCCTGGCAGCAGACTCTGTGAGCTCCACCTGCAGATGCTGCTCCGTTTGACTCCTGTGCTCCACGGTGGAGTAGCTATCTCATCTCCTCTTCTGGAAATTTGATAAGCGTTTTTTTTTCCCCCCTGCGCTCTTCAAACATCATCTCCAAGCAACATCACAAATGCTGCAGCGTCACAGCCGTGACATCGGCCAAGCTGCGACCCATGCGTGAGCAAAATGTGGATTTCGGGGATGGAGAACTGACCCTGGATCAGAATCCAGGGCCACTTTGTTAGGAACACTTTAGGCTGAGAAAGGCTGAGAAGGGAACATAGAGTCTGGAGTTCAGAAGATCATCAAGAGATAAAGAAAGCAGGTCTTGTTTTTGTTGATTACCAGTGCGGATCCACGTTCTGGGGGCCAGAATTACCTTCACGAATCTTCTTGGACTCAAAGACAAGTTCACAGGCCAGGTCTCAGGCCAAGACTAGGTGATTTTAATGGTTGTGGTCTGCAGTGAGTTCTCCAGGTTACAGAGATCCAACCTGGTGGAGATAAAGAAACATCTGGACTCCGGTGTAGGTCAGTTCTGCAGGCCTTCATTGTCCACTCCTGTAGATGTGGAGGATCCACTGTCCACTTTATCTCCAGCTCATCCCCACAGTCAGGGCCGCACTAACACCTTCTGAGGTCTGGGGCTCATAACCAGGATGTGGCCCTTCATATTGTATCGCCATCACAGCAGGTGAACTGACACAAGTCCCATTCTGAGGTGTGGTTGCCGTTGTTCTGAAGTATTGTCCTACCCATAATATTTTGCTATCTGTTGCAAAAAGATATTAGGCATATCTGAAGTATATTCTTATCCATAAAATTTTCCTACCCTGTGTTTTAATGGTGGTAGCAAACTCTTATAGATGTTCCTATAATATCTATATTAAATAACAACTATAATATCTATCTAACAGCTTCAAAAGACAGGTAGAAAGATATTATAGATGTTTATAGTAGAAAACAATTAGTATCAGTAAATTATTTCTACTTATTTTGGTCACCTAACATCTCTAGCCAAACTCTCTAGCATCCCCCCACTGCTCGCCACCTAATCCCTGTCCTCCCCCCCAGTGGCGAGTCCCGGGGCTGCAGCCCCTTTAGCCTATTCTTTGAATCCGGCCTTGAACACATTCCTAGGTGTGAATTAGTTCATCCACAAAATATGTTTTTTTACTGAGGGCTAAATCGACGTAGTCCAAAGCTACGTCGTAATACGTAGCTTAATATAAGCTAGCCGCAATAAGCTAATAATAAGATAGCCATGAACTGAAAACAAATTAACAAAGCATCAAGTTATGACGTAAATAAAAATGACAGGGTATGCACACAGGGTATCACAACGTTTGACACGAAATAAGAATTAAACTCAGTCATATGGTAATTTCAACATTTTAATACGTTTTTTCCATAAAGGTTCTAGAACATTCCGGAACGCATTGGGTCAAAATGTTACTTTTGAATGAATTTATAAATAAATATAGTATTTTCACATAATTTATAAACATTGTAAAACTATAAGGCTCAGATAACTGTACGAAATAATGTTTTATTGAAGTTTTGTTTGTTTACTTCGACAACGAACCGTTAACGTCTTTATCTGATTGCCATGATATTCAATTACGGTCACCAGATGGCGACAGTTCACATTCTAATCATATTGACGTCAGCGGGTTGTCAAACAGCGACTTTTCCCTCTAATAGTGGATGGAAAGAGTCTTTAAAGTGTATGGAAAAGGACATAGACCATAGAAATAATGAACTGGACCCTTTTTTCACCGGAAAAGAAGGAAAGGAAACTATGTCGGTAATGTTCTCGTTGTCAGGGTCGAAAAGGCTTATGTCAACACCGTGCTGAGATAATATCTGTGTGATTTGTTAGTTTATCTGTGGGGGCGGGAAGAGGAGGATAATTACATCCAATCGGATTACAGTAACAAGGGTAGACATCAAGGCCCACAAGGAACCTGTCTGTCTGTGGAAGGTCTTTAACACTACATTACATTGTACATTAAATGGATTGGAATGGATTTTTTTAAGTGGATTTAAATTATGTGACATAAAACTCACCATAGGTGGCAGTAGATGTCAATGACTTCCTGGTTCTTTGTAAGCTTATTCAATGATTTTGTAATTCTTGTGTCCAAAACACAACCAAAAACCCCATTCCAATTGGAAATCACTCTTGACTGACTCTTGTCACCTCTGCTGCCCCCTCCTGGCTTCTCTCAGACACTGTTGCTGGTGACCTGACGTTAGCTACTTTGTTGGTGGTATTGCCTCGTCTCCGAATCCCTTCAATCCTGCTGAAGTGGCTTTGTCTTCCGCACAGCCTTCCCATGATACCCCTGGACACTGCTGGAGACAACATCAGCATGACCACAGGTTCTAGGAAGACGTTAAAAGAGCTGGTCACCATGGAGTATGCCCTCCACTCCACGTCTTCCCCCAATGCAAACCCCACGATGTGCGAAGCGTTGTACGGTGCGTAGCAAACCACAAACACTGCCAGAGTGGAGAGAGCGACAGCTAGCACCCGTCTCTTCCCCATGAGAGGCAAACGTGAGCGCCACACCAGGGTCACACAACGTAGGGTGCAAAAAGAGGCCACAGTCAGAGGAATGAGGAACAGGACGGTGGCCATCTCCAGACGCAGCGGCAGCAGGATGGCCAGCTGGGCCGGAGTGAAGTCGTCGTAACAGGCTGATGTTTCGTTACTGACGGACACAAAGTGAGCCCCATTTTCAGCCACCAAGCCGATGCTGAGGTGGATTTGTACCACCAACCACAGGGCCACGCTAACATAGCAGGAGATGCGAGCACGGCGGTACCTCTTGTAAATGATGGGGAACTCGATGCTGAGATAACGGCCGACTGTCACTGCTGTGAGGAAGAGGCAGCTGCCGTAGAGCGAGGAGAAGAGGAAGAAACTGTAGATGGGGCAAACCAGCAGGGGCAGCGTCCAGTCCCGGAGCAATGTTTCCAGAGCTTTCACAGGTAGCCAAGCAACCAGGGCCAGGTTGGCCAGGCACAGGTTGAGGGCGTACACTACGTTGGGTGTGGCGCCACGTTTGCGGGCCTTGCGTACGTACACGAAGAGGACTAGCAGGTTGGATGGGAGTCCCAGGAGGAAGGTGAGAATGTAGATGACCACGGCAACGCAATCCCTTAGCAGCATCATTTCAGTTGAACCAAATGCTGATTAACACAGTAAGTCCAAAGAAAAGTTGGGGCCTCTTCACTGGAAAATTGTAAGACCGCTCTAGAAAAACGGAACAACTCTTGCTCTTTCTTGACTCCTCTGCTCGTCGCTCCATCGTGTTTGGAATCAAGGGACTGAAGAAGCACAAGGTGATGGAGGGAGTGAAGGAGGCGTTGGCCACAAGGCCACTGTCACAAGTGGCCACGAGGTGGGCGCGGTGCCTACAGCGTGGTGACACAGGTACAGATAAGGAGACGCGGTCGCTGATGCAGAAACCGGTGGGGGGGGGCATTTAGCCGGCACCAGGCTGCTTTAATTGCCCTTTCAGCTGAGGGTAACAGACAGGTAGCATCTGGGCTCTTAAGTGAAATGATTCAGAATAATTTTGCATGTCAGGAAGCACATGATCAGTCCACCGATGGTCCAGAGAGTCCAGATGATGTGAAGGACCCCGCAGTAAAAAGTCATAAACCTGCTGAAGACCACGATGGTTCAGGCTTAAGGAAACCTGTTGTTTGTGTGGTGTGGCCCACTCTAATGCTGTTTATACAGTGTGTACGTGTGTGTGTGTGAATGAATGTGGTGTCTGCAGGTTAAAGTGAGCGTGAGAGGAGAGTGGGTGTGAAAATGGAGCAGAAAATCCTGGCAAACGTTGCAGAGGCATTTCATTAGAGCGGAATGACGGATACGGCGAAATGTCTTTCCAGGAAGACACGGGAAACACTTCAGGAACACAGCTGTCGCGTCCTCGGAATCCATTGATCCACTTTTGAAAACAAGTGCACGATCAACATGGATCGACCGCTGGTATATGACCGCACCTGTTTGCAAAGACTCGACGATGTATTTGCTCAACTTAAATAAGCTTCCAATAAGGTAATTGGAAATCAAGCAGAGAATCCACTCCCCAGGTAGTAAATAGTTTTTATTGTGGACTTTTATAGATGTGAGCAGTGTTGGGCAAGTTACTTTAAAAGAAGTAACTTATTACTTTACTAGTTACTGCTATGAAAAACTAGTTACATTACTAGTTACTAAATTATAAAGTAACTAATAAGTAGTTACTTTAAATAATAACAATAAAAACACATTAAAAAGTTTTGCGTTGTGTTCTGTATCAACTATCATAATGAAATGTAGGGGAACAATAAAAACAAAATTGATGTTTAGACATTTGGACAAGCATTTTTATCGTAAGCTCAACTTGCCATCGTCTTGCTTGTGGGTGTGTGGTGCTGTACCGCGTCGCCTGTGTGTGTGAGACTGTTTATTTCCATAAAAGGAGGCAAAAAGACCCGCCCAGGTCTCTTTCTGATTGGCTTACCCAGAAACGTTAACCTATGTCAACAAATCATCACTCCTTTTCAACACATAGGTTCAGTTGGTGTGGACGGCCGTCTTTCACTCATGACTGACAGGCAGCAGACAGGCTCCGCCTCCACACAGTCCTCTCTCCGTGGCCGGGAGAAAACCGTCCATTTGGACCACAGATAGTAACGAGTAACGAGACCCTTTACACCACAGTAACAATAACGGTGTTACTGAATGGGAAAAGTAACGGGTTACGTTATTAGTTACCGGAAAAAGTAGTTTCGTAACGTAATATTGTTGCAAGTAACGCGTTAGTCCCCCATCAATCAGTAGCTAGAAGCCATAATATACTCATAGTCCAAAGGGGTGATGATCTGAGCTGAGTCGATTTATTAAAACACTGTTGAAGGTAAACGTCGCGTTGATGATCGATGTTCACTAAAGATGAATAAACACAAACTGAATCAAACCGTCTTCACCCTGAAGGAAGTCACAGCAAATCAAGTCAAAAGGGATTTTGCTCCTAACTCAAGTGACATCATCGATGTTAGGCTGCCTGCAGCTGCAGGTTGCTCCTCCCACTGGAGTTGGCGAGTGGAACCACCAGCGGTCGTGTTCTCCCGTTGTCGGGTGGTGTTCGGAGACAGGCGCGTGTGCTGAGGCTGCGTTGCTCTAGGGCCAGGGCCTCCTTCTTGGAGGAGAGATCCTGCAGCATGTGATAGTGATGGAGCTTCATCCTCTGGAGGGAGTGTCTGTGGAGACGAAGGAGAGGAGGAGGTGACAACAAACTAAACCACAGGAGCAAACAACCAGGACAGATACGTTGTCCTTGTGCGTGGACACTCACTGAGCTTCAGAGAGTTTCTGTCTCAGGGCCATGATGGTCTCCTCCAGCTGCTGGAGCTCAGACACCAGGCCGTGCTGCACCTGTGGGTGAACAGGAAGTCAGACCTCACTCAGTGCCATCGCCTCTAACACCTCATCCTCCCCGAGGAGGCGCAGAGAACAGATGAATGAACCTCGTCTCTGCACAGGTCCGAGCCTGGTCTGTAGGTCCTGTTCTCCAGTCTGGTGTGGACCAGTTTCAGGGAAGCCATCTTGGCCCGTAGGTCTGCATCCAGGTCCTTGATGTCGTTTTCCATCTCCAGCATTTCGTCCTCTGTCTTCAAGACGGTCACAAACATACAATTGTCAACTACTGCAGAGATGGATGAATTGACCGTTTATGCCAAGACTTTCTTACTTTCTTAATCTGCCACTGCAGCTCATCACGTGCTTGCTCCTCCTGGTGGTTGCGCTTGCGAAGAGCAAACTCTGTGGCTCTGCACTGAGTCTCCATGTCATTCTGCAGCTGAGGCACAAAAACAAATAATTTGTCCATCAAGATGTTCTTGTCCTCAGATCAGATTAGAGAAAATACAGATTCCAAACACGAGGACCGTTTTGACCTTTGACTCCTTCAAAAGTTTTAGATGATTAAACCCATGACCTTTAGTCTCCGTTAGACTAACAGACATTTTCCCCAGCTTTTCAGCAACATATTTTATTGTGCTTAACAAATTTGTGACATCACACTCACCTGTGCTCTCGTCAGACACATGTCTTCCCTCATTTGTTGAGACACCTGCATGGCCTCCTGGGCCCGGGCTATATTGCGCTCTGTGAATTGCACCCACTCCTGGGGTGTGGAGGTACTGCAAAAAAAAAAAAAATTATCAAACAAAAATTTGGACTGTACTGATGTCGTCACAGTCTTCGTCCTGGCTTTACCCTGTTGGTACTCGAGCAGGGTTGACCTTCAGGGAAATCTCCGGGGACTCTTTAGTAAGGGACAGACAGGACATGTCGATGTCCAGCGTGTCCATCTTGTTCTGGATGTCGGCGGTCAGCTGATGCCGAGCCTCCTGTAAAACACTGAGAACAGAGTTCTACCGTCGTCAAGAGATAAATCGAAGCGCTTGATGAAAAATGTTCGTTGTCTTTTTCCTCTTTTACCAAAGCTGTTCAAAGGCCCGGTCGATGTTCTGCTGCAGAACCTGCTGCACTCTTTCAATCAACTGAACTTCTTTCTTCAGCTGCTCGTGTGCGGGGTCGATGACCAGTTCCAATCCTGGTCGTCCCTCCCTCAGTGTCAGACACTCTCTGCTGACCTCCAGTGGGCAGGCAGTGGCGGCTAAGGCCTGCTCCATCTCCTCTTTACACTGCAACACAGATTAAGTTAAGTTCCATCAAGTTATTAATTTTTATTAGCATTACACTTTATCCTGCAATACCTAATTACACCAATAGATGGCACAGAATTGGCCAAAACCGTGTTAGTACTTTAGCCTTGATAAAATATTTCCCCATCTTTGTGCTCCTGTCCCTGGCCCTCTGTCCCCTCTGAGGACCCCTTGTGGTACGGTTCAAATATATTTGCGAGGATGGGTGGTCACCATAGTCAGTGCGTCCATCTCCTCGTCCACCTTCTTCGCACAGTCCTCCAGTGCCTCTTTCCATCGACCCACATCCCAGATGCGATCACTCAACCTGCGGGAGGTGTCTTTCTCCTCCCAGTTGGTCTGCAGAGACAGAACAACCACCAGGTGACCTTTGAGGTGACTCAGAATCCACGAGTTTCCATGACAGTTCGGCAGTGGACTGCCCTTGAACGCACCACGCTGTTGGTCTGGTCTCGCAGGGACCGTCCCTCCTGTCTGACGATGTTTGAAACCGTGCGCCCGTGTTGTGCGTCGTCAGACAGTTGCTGGTTGTTGGTGCGCCACTCGGGCACGCTGAGGCGAAGGCCAGGCTTGGCAAGAAGAGACGACATCCTGACGCTACGTCTTCAACGAGACAAAAACTACATTACCATTTATGCAGCCTATATTTTGAATTTTCTGTTTTTTTTTCTTTATAACATATGTCAATTTTCTTACTGGTTTATTGATCAGGTTATATGAAATATATAAATATGAACAATAATAACATTACGATAATAGATATTGTTATTTTGAATATAATAACAACTTTATATTTCTTGTTTTATCAATTAATTTTATTTTTTCATGAAGTCTAAACTAAATGTGAAAACAATAGTAAAGAAACAGGTATAATGTACTTCTACCTGTTTCTTTACTTAGTTATTTTATTACTTTAACCCTAAATTACTGTAACTTGTTTGGTAACAACGTCTACATAATGTATTGTAATAATATTTCATCATTTTTATCAAGTTAACATAGTTTTTACATCGTTATAAACAGTAACCACGTTTCAGTGATGAACAAATAACTTAAAAGAGTTAGTTTATTCTTTTAATTATTATATAATAATAATAATAAACGATTAAAAAAAACAGTTTCCGGTATGAAAACACCGTGGTGACCAGATGAAGTGGTTGTAAGTTCTGAGAGTCCTGTATTAAAATGGCGGAGTTCTCTCTACTCACCCGGGCTCAGTTCGGTTCCCGCTCCGGTCTCTTCTGGTTCTACGGCTCCATAGCAACCGTAGCAAAACGTCGCCGTCTCCTAGAGACGTGACGTCACGACGTAAAACATTCAAACAAATAATAAAAAAAAAAGTCCCGACAGCCACGGTGACAGTTCCCGCCACGTCATTTAAAACAGAACTGAAAGTGAGGTTTGTTAAGAAACTACAAAATAAAAGAACAATGAAATATATATGACAGATAAACAGATAGATCTTTATTACTCCTGAGGGATTAATAAAGTTTTATCTATCTATCTCTTTATTTATTTGTTTTCCAAAAGGAACCCTGAGGGTTAATAAAGTTCTATTTATCTGAAGAACTATTTTTAATAGTTGTAAGTGTCAAAACCACCTTTACAGTAAAAAAGAGGAAGACACGTTTAATGTATACAACTGTTGCTGATAATGTCTAGAAATGGGTGGACAACTTTTTGACTCGGGGGGCCACAATGGGTCCCAGAATTGGACACGGTGGCCGACTCAAGAGCGAAAAGATGGATGGTCCATTGAACTAAGATATGGCATTTAAAAACTAATGTATAAAACCTATAAATCTACATTTCTAATAATATTAATAATAATAGCCTTTCTGACATCATCTGCTGGGGAACTGCAGGCATTGCAGGTAAAAGACAGAAGTATAATGATAATACAAATTAATTATTATTTATTATTAGTTTGGACCAGGTTGGTGGGCCACATTAAGACGCTCTATGGGCGGCATCTGGCCCCCGGGCCTTAGTTTGCTCATCGATAATATTTTAGAAAATTACCATGTAGGAATGCTACGAAGGCTACTTCGTCATCATTTTAACACATTTCGTCCCAGAGCGCCACCTAGTGCTACCATAACACACTCCACACTGTGCAGTAATCAAGGCTCACACTTCAGTTTAATTGAAACGTCAGGTTAGTCACATCAGTGGTTTTATTTCCATGCTGTGGAGTCTTTCAGTGTAGACAAAAAGGGGTTAGTTACAAATATCTTCGTGTTTCTCTCAGTCACACGTTCCTGATCGCTGCTGTTCAAGGTCCTCAGTCAACGATTCCCACGGGTGGTTACCAAATAAATGACAAAAAATGTGGAGGAAGAATCAAAGAGACCAACAACAGAACACACCTCGGGTTTCTCCTAACCCACAGCAGGACTTTTGGACCAATCAGAGGCCGTCGGCCTCAGTTTCAGTGCAGATTCACAAACCCTCTGGTTTTTAATGCCCCTTTAGAAATGACTCACACTGAACATTGCACCTGATACGGGGACACCAAAGACCTGGACTTCCTTCAATTCATGGGAGCCACTCACCGGTGAACGACCTCCATTTACCTGAGCTACGTCAACCTTCTCCTAAGGCTCCGCCCAAATGAAAACCACGGCCGAGGCGGCTGGGAACTGCTGTAGGTTTGGAAGCTGCTGACACTGTTGGAAGTCTGAGTTCTGTCGAGTGTTCGGAGTGTCAGTGTCAGGAAGGCAGACCACCCTACGTAGATCTCTAACTATATATATCACTTTATATAGGTTTAATACACACATTCCAAAGATGGCTGAAGCGCCCCCCAGTGGTCCTGAAGATCGCGTGGTTAGCAGGGCATTTTTTCCATCGTTGTAAAGTCTGTCTGACTGAAAAATCCAAAGTGTCCCAAACAAACGGATGTGAAAATTAATTTGTATTGAGATAAAACGGAAGCAAAAATCAAGGAAAATAAAACTAAGGAGTAAAAGAAAAATTTGCCGCAGGCTCTATGCTGCGCCCAGGTCCACCAGCAGAGGTGAGTGTTTCTCTCGGCTAAACAGCCAAGGGGGTTCAGAGGCGTGGCTCTGAGGTGGGTGGAAGAGGCGGTTTGAGTCTGAGGTCCTTCAGCGTTCCCCCGGAGCCCTGCTGCTGTCAGTGGTGTCTGTGGTCCAGAGTCAGATGGAACTGCACTCCCGCCGCTCGTCCTCCTCCTCCTCTTCCTCTTGTCCACGCATTGTTCAAAGAGTTGAGTGGACGCAGCGAACGCCTTGGAGTTTTTACAGCTGCCCCTGGTCCACAGTCACTGTGGCGTGGAGTCACCGTTCACCTCTATGCCGTGCTGTTGGAGCTGAGCGCGGAGCAAAGCGTTATCGTTCTTCAGCTCCTCGATCTGGAGAGGACAGAAGAAAAACTATCATACACAGCGTAAACTGATTCACATATACATTCACCCTCAAAACTTTAGGGGGCGACATAGAGCATGAAATCTGGCAAAAATATTAATGGAACTTTGATTTATCTCCAAGTATTTTTTGATGCGGCCGCCACTAACCTGCTGTCGCAGCAGCTCGTTGTCCATCTTGACTCTGTCCACTTCCTTGCAGCTCTCCTGCAGCTGCTGATTGCTCTGACGCAGCTCCCGGATGTAGTCGCAGGCTTTGTAAAGGATGCTTCCTTTGCTCTGGCAGACGACAGACAGGGGGCGTTAACAGCAGCAGGCCACCAGCAGTGACTGATGGATGATATGAAGGGGTGGGTTTTTTTTTTTTTACACACTCTGCTGTCACTCACTGCTCCAGTCCGGCTGTCCACGCTGCAGTCGGGGATGATTTTGGACAGCGTAACGATCCAGTTGTTGATTTTGTCTCTTCTTCTTCTCTCCACTGACGACAAAGAAACCAGAATCAGACCCTGATCTTCTATCTTACCCAGAAATTTTTAGTGAGACCCGGTCTCCAAACGTACCTTCATTGTGCTGAGCTCTTCGCCTTTCGTCCCTGGGTGCCCGCGGACCCTCCACCTTCCTGTTGAGACACAGCAAAAATATCCTTTGACTCATTTCTGAAAATCCGAAAAGTGCGTTTTAATTCTAAATAATCAACGACTTGCTAGTTAGATTCTATAGTGCTCCATTAAAATACTGTTTTTTTGTATCTTGGCAACTGTTCCTGTTGGCTGACTTACTCTACAATGTCCAGTAGGGGCTGATGTCGGAAACTAAAGTTTATTGGTAAATACAATACAATTAAACCTTATAAACTTAAGTATAGGAAGACATACGTTCAGGCAGTGAAGAGTTTTGATTTAGTCTTAATGGTAACTTAGTCCTAAAAAAGTTCTTAATTAAGGACTCCCAATTCTTTAGCTTTTTTGTGATTCCATTTAAGCTATTGCTAATTACAGTATTTATCTTATTTGTTTTCACTGCTGCGTAATTAAAAAATGTATTTAGCAGATTTAACAGAAAAAAAAAAACTAGCCCACTTTTTATGATCCAACGAACCACATTTGGCCCACGGGCCTCGCATTCGACACTTGCTTAAACAAAATTACCCACTGACATACACAGAGAACGGATTATTCAGATTAATTTATAAATTCTAATCCGTCTTGTCCGTTTTGTCACGTGAGCCTTTTGTTCGTTGCCCCAATGGACATTTCCCAGATGTTTGAGAACGTTACGACGGTCAACACAGAAATCACACCAGAACAAACATCAGTCTCTACACAGACAAGGTGGGGGCGTATGTGAAAGTTTGTCTCACCAGTTTGTACCGCCGTGCTGCAACATCTCGCTCTCACCAAGGTCCCTGAGGACGGCAGGTAAGTGGGACAGAGTGTGGATTTCAAATAAAAGCTGGAACTGATTGATTGATGCAATGTTCCACAGACTACACAGTGATGAAGCTGAGCGCTTCTCAACATGGACAAGACAAGGACACCGCCCCCCAGTGGAGTCAAAGGGACGGACAGAGAGAACACCAACTGCATGATGTCAGCGGTCACTTTGGGGACGGGACGGCGTCGTGTCATACTCACGAGGTGTACGTGTGTGTGCGCGGGGCGATGTTGCGGGGGGTGGTGGTCTGCAGCACCTCGGGGGGGCTCATCATGACGTAAAACTGACCTGCGATGGAGAGGAAACCAGAAAGAGTCAAAAAGTTGTCTTATTTTTAGGCCTTCGTCCAACAGAGGTTGGATCAGGGGTGTGTCTCTCACCTCCGGCCTGCGTGATCGTGGGGTCAGCGGCGGCCTGCACTGACACCGCTGTGGCAGTTCCATCGCTAACGGTAGCGGCGGGGAAATAAGCAAAACGCGTCTCACTGCCCACTGTCTCGCTTCCGGGGCTGCCGCCGTTACTGAAGGGGTTTTGGATAACAGCCTGGAGAAGAGGAAGGGAAGAGTGGAGAAGTCAAGGACTGAGAGGCTGAAGTTCATGCAGCCCAGACTCTTTACATTTGAATCTTTGAGTCTCTCATGATTTGATCTGATTCTTTAAAATCGCGATTAGATTCAAAAACAATTCCGCTTTCACAAACCCTGATTCTTCTCCCATACCTGAGCCACGGCCTGAGGAGCACCGGCGAACGCTGCCGTGGAGACCACGCTCACGGCTCCGGTTCCATCAGCTGTTGCTTCCAGTGGATCGTCTGTCACCTGAACCACGCGGTAGGTCACCTGACATCACATGACACAGTCAGCACCGTGACAATGGCAAGAAAGTCAACAGAAGCCAAGTCTCCTAGCCCTCACCTGTCCTCCGTTATTCTCCGTACGGAACTGATACTGAACATTATGGTCAGCAAACGCAGCCTGCGGGACCCCAGCGATGGTCACTGCAGTCTGCTCCTCCCCCACCGCTTCTCCTGCAACACAGGGGTCCACATGAGGGTCACGCAGCTACTCGGAGCCGACATGACAGACGAATGCACACGGTGGCGCACTGATCCACCAAGTTTATCGTACAAAACAATCACTTAACATTGTTTTTATTTTATTTTTCCATTTTCATCTCTTACCCTCCTGTAGCTGTACCACCTCCTCTGGTTCCTGTTTTTCGTGACTATAAAAAAGAAAATAAAAAAAGACAACACTGAGTCTCTCTACAAACAGAAGCACGTTTAGTAAAAAAAAAATCCTCATCGATTTAAATTCATATCAACTTCTATCACTGTCCACACTATCAGGACAGGGGTACTTGACGCCCCCTTCCGGTGACGCGCGGTATGACGATATAAATAATTTAAGCATTGACGTGCAGTCGTGACAGAGATCATGTTTTTCTACCTGTTTATGTGAAAACAAAAGCATAATAATGTACTGTTGCAAACGGCTGAGTAAAAAAAGTAAAGTGATTGTAATTAAAAGTAATTCGATTAAACACTAAAATCAATAACCAATATTTATAACACGCTTTTGTTATTGTTTTGCTAAGGTTAATGTTTTTATTGTTTAAGATCTGGAATTTGTTGATCATAAGACACGACGAGTCCTAAGATGTGCACTGAGTTAGTGTAGTTGTTGAACAACTCCAACCAAACAAACGTGTATAATTTGTAGAGCTTCTATTTTGTGCGATAACATGGTCTGGATTATGTTTAACCATTAGCTGTGCAGCTTCACCAACAGCAGCCAGGAGCCTGACACTAAATGGTGCTATTTTTTATAAACTCCTCGCATGTAAACATAACATTGAGGTTGAGGACGAAGAAAAGCTTCTAGGCCGTAGATCTGCTGCCTGGCCGGGACAAGGGAGCCATGACCGGGCAGGAAGACGCCCGAAAGGTCGCTCCGTGTCTCTCTCTCACCTCGCCGAGCTGTCCAGACTCTGCTCCAGCATATCCATGAAGCTGCCGATATTCAACGACACTGATTTACGGAGATGGAAGCGCTGATCACGGGGACAAACACACGGGTCATGTGAGAAAGACAGTCCAGGACACGTGAGGCGGCGAGCGGACGAAGAAGAAGCTCAAAATGGAGGCCGTGACGGTAGCGGAGGAACAGCGGCGCAGATCCGTCCGCGCAGGAGCAGAAAACAGCACCGAGCAGGAAAAGCAGTCCGGAGAAAATGCTGCTGTTTCGCCCGCGAAACCGTTCGAACGAAGTCAAATGTATCTATAACAGCATTCGTAGATATATGGAAGAACACGGGGTTGTTTTCTGTTTAAGTAGAGCCGTTGAAACCCGGGTTGCCCTCGGCTTTCCTCGTTGTCATTCGGCGGCTTACAGCTGCTGTTTATCCGCGCAAAGCGGCGGCTCAGGCCTGCGTCCGACAAGACACGGAGTGGATTACTTTTTAAAAAAACTATATCGCTTTTCGTGTTTTAAATGTTGTATTTTTAAAACGTAAAAACGATTAAAAAAAAAATAGCTGTTATGTGTCGTAGCATTCGTGTGACTCGGGGGTGTAGAAATTATCGTTTTTTTCTGGGGTTCTGTTTCTTATAAACCAAATCGAAAAATTCTATTTCGGGTATATGTGTATATAATATTTAATATCAATATAAATACTTCTGATATATGATTATTAAAGACAGTGGGGTTGTTTTAATGACTTATCAAGCCTCTTAATGGCACCTTTTTATGTTCTCTGCCCAGGTGACCACGGTGATCCAATCCGGGTTTTCCTAAGAACCACATGACAACCCGAGGCTCGCTGACTGAACTGCTGCTGCTCCTCGGGAGCGCGGACTGATGCTGCTAATGGTGATTTACGGTTTTTAGTCCAATGTTCGACGTTTATTACCCTTTTTTTGACGGAATACTGAAGCTAAACGAAAAGTTATTTAGTCTGTCGGAGTGAAGGTCGGTGGCCAAGGTGTTTGTTAAGACTGAATGTGACGTTACGGCCGAAAACTGCACATGAATTCCACAACCGTCTTCCCGTTGTTTTGTCATTTTTGAATGAGGTATCGTTACTTTCATCCATGACGATGTTACCATTTAAAGCATGTATTTTATATATTTATTATTGATATTTAAAATAAAACTAATGCAAAGCGACATTCCGGAAGTACAGCTGTGTACTTTTAATTGCTAATTATGTCATGATTGGATGAACGTAATAAATTAAAGTGTATTATTAACATTTTGTGTACGCTTTGTATACATTTGACAAAGAAATAAAGATTTTTATATAAAGAAAAAGTTTCCTTTTCCTGTCAAGACTCGATGTCTGCTTCACCTTTTGCTCTTTTGTTGCACTACTGCCATCTTTCGGTCATTTGGTCCATAGTCTCCCATTTACGGAGCAGTCTTGGCCTCTGAGGCTGTGCCATCATTCCTTTGCTCAGCTCACATTTCTGACTGAAGTAACACGTTCGGTTCTGTCTCTCTTTCCCTTCCGCCACCATATTAAGCTGCAAGCTCTGAAATAAGTATGTAATGACTTAGTAACAAAGTAAAAATAGATCACTAGGAACTTCCAAGACCTTCTGTATGAGGCATTTCACACCGAGGTTTGTTCAGAGTGTTCAACTTTCAGGGGTTAACGTAGAACCCGGGGCGGAGCAGACAGTCAAATTCAGCAGAAGACTTTAATCACAACTCTCCACCGATGTCTGTTATTAAAATCATCCCTTGTGAGTCACAAAGAATTGTGTGTTTGTTTGAGTAGAGCGTGTGACTCATTTATCCAGAATTCACCAAGCCAGAGGACAGGGAGGGAGGGAGGGAGTAACAACCACCCACCTTCCCTGCCAAACTGGAGGCCAGCCTCTCTGCCTCTCCTCCTCCCATCTCATTCTTTCCTACATGGCACTCACTGATGAGTTTGCAGACAGTGCAGTAAGAGACTGAACACCGCTGGAAAACCAGGACGCAACTTGGAAGAACGAAGGAAATCCAACCGGCAACTTTTCCACAAGTGGAGTTCTCCCTCAGTCTCAGCAGTTCTCACAAGGTAAGACCAGATAAAAAGTCCTTTTCTGCTGTGTTGACACTACTGTCACTTTTGGGTGGAGTCGAGGACCACACCCTTGTCTATCACTGGTGCTGTTTGTCCTTGGATTTTCTTTCATTACCTTTTAATGTCTGAGCACTGAGAGTCTTTTTCTTTCGTCTCTGCTGAGATCGTTGCAGTAAGTCATGGTTCCCTGAACTTCAGTAATGTTTTTATGCTTAAAAGTCTTTCCTGAACATTTCAAGACCAGAAACCCTGTGTGTGTGTGTGTGTGTGTACTGCAGTGACCGACTGGAATAATGGCTACACCCAAAAACACTCCCCGAGGAGCCAACACACCGATGTCCCCCAACCGTATCACCAGGCTCCAGGAGAAGGAAGACCTCTGCAACCTCAACGACCGCCTGGCCACCTACATCGACAAGGTTCGTTCCCTGGAGGTGGAGAATGCCGGGCTGCGTATGCGCATCACCGAGTCAGAGACCGAGGTCAGCCGAGAGCTGACGGGCCTGAAGGCCGCCTACGAGACGGAGCTGGCCGATGCCCGTCAGACTCTGGACTCGGTGGCCAAGGAGAGAGCTCGTCTGCAGCTGGAGCTGGGTAAAGTGAGAGACGACCACAAGGAGCTGAAAGCCAGGTGAGTCCTGGGTGAGACTCGGTCCAAAGACTCTTTACGGTCATTTGGATTGTGCAGATTCCAACCAACACTCAGGTCTTTTTTGACAAATTCAACTACTAGTTAAAAGGACACACAAAATTAATTTAATATGAATAAGAAGATAAAACCATAAAAGATAAGTTCCTCATCCTGATGGAAGTCTGTCTCGCTGAAGAGACATTGCGTTCCATCTAGAACAATAGCAGTCGTAACCGCCAATAACTCATTATTCACAATTTAAATAAGGAGAAGCCACCTTGGGCCAACAGGGATCACCTGACCTGAGGGGGGCGTCGTTGTCTTAACCTGGGTGTGGCCAACAATCACAACACACCTTAGCTACAGTTGACAGTCCCGCAGCAAGCTTGACAGCATGCCAACTGCTGAAAGGCGTGGTTAGGTTGGGGTTCCCGTCTGATGTCACGCACGCTGACACGGTGGTCCTGGTCCAATGGTCCTTCCTGTCCACACTCCGCCCTCTTATCCATATATGGCCTTTATAGATTAAAAAACCCTCCAACATACAAATGATGTGGTGAGAACTTCTCAGCCTCAGAGAGGACGCAATACCAACCCCGGCCACCGCCGTCCCAGAGTGTTTGAACACGCTCAGGATTAGGCAACGGTGCAGAGTGATTAATGTCTGTTTGTTGCATAATTGAAGACAGACTCAGAGTTGAAATCATTTTATGGTCTCCTCGTCCTCGTCTTCGTCTTTGCCTCCATCTTCTTCTTTTGACTTATGTAACAGTGAACGTGCAGCCGTGATCCAGATGGATTTTGCTTATTTAAAGAGCAGGACAGGAAATCGCCCCCTCCAGGCCCGTATAATCAGTGCAACAATTTGCTTATTAGGCCTGGGTGAACACGTCCATCATCATGTCTGCAGAACCTGTATTACCTTAGTTCCTCATTAGCGCCCTCTCCTGCAGCCACTCCCTCCCTGCTGCATGCTCTCCTCATTGCTCACCGCACTTTGACTCTCAAACTCGATCCACAGCTACCTCCTGACGATGACTAACCCCCCCCTCCCCCAAAACCTGCCCTCCACCAGAGTAAACATTGTACACAGTACGTGGCAGTGTATAGAAGGCTCCTCACTCACTCCACCTTCATTATAGTTTTCCATAAATATTGAGTTGATGACGTCCACGCTGTGTTTGGCAATGCCCGGCCGTTTCCACGGCAACTTTTGAGCCAAACATCAACTGTGGTTGTGGGCTGCGGTTACCAGATACAGTTTCCCGTGCCTTATGACTCATATTCGCCGAGGTCTTTTCCTCCGTCTGTCTCATCCAGACTTCTACATCCTTCTCTTTTCTTTTCAAAAATAGCTCATATTTGTCTTATTACGCGCTGCTCATTCAGTTTCCATTCAGTTCTCAGGTTACAGTGGAAAAAAAAAACAGTGTCCTTCCGTCTCTGTTTGGTTCATGTTGATTGGCTTTAAGTGGACCAAGATGAAGAACAAGTTGGGTTAGGAGATGGTTTCTTCTTCACAATGAATCAGGGGGGAAAAACTATCAACTGGTTTGGAAATACTGTAACAGTCAATGGTGTTAGTCAGAAGTGACTCAAAGGTCAAATGACTCCAAACACAATAAAGACACAAACCTTTGTCATGATGTGATAAGATAAAAATACCCCAGAACACTTGTCCAAAATAAGTAGGAATGGAAAGAGCAGAGTTTTTACTCCTGAGGTTTTAATTTCCATTCTCTCCCCTTCATTGCAGGAATGGCAAAAAGGAGTCTGACCTGACGGGGGCGCTGCAGAGGCTCAAGGACCTGGAGGCTCTGCTCAATTCCAAAGATGCCTCCCTGTCTACGGCCCTGGGGGAGAAGCGTAACTTGGAGGTGGAAAACAGGGACCTCAAGGCCCAGATTGCCAAGGTGAGGCCCGGCCCACGCTCAGTGGAAACACATCTGGGCCCAATCTTCCAGCCCATTACAGTGTCCAGCCTTCAGTACCAATGTCTCCACTAGGGTCTGGGTTAGAACAGAACATTGGAGAGTTAGAGTCTCCAAATGGAACTAAAGACTTTTGGAGACTTTTTTTCATAAAATGATATTTCAGGCCAACAAACCAAAGACTACTATTAAAGTTTAAGACTTTCACCACAGTGTTCTAGCCCGCTGTTCCATTCCACTGTGTTGTATAAAACTTTAGAACTCTTATAAAAGTCCTTCTGCCCTGAATGGGAACAGAGACATGGGCTGTGGGAGACAAAGTTGTTCCAAAAGTCAATTAGCAGCTTTACAGAGCCAGTAAATCCCACACTGGGGTAAATATCTGGGGCAATTTAAAAATAAAGCTATTTCCTCTTGTGTAAAATCCATACTGTCATTGTTAAAAATGCCCAGGTTTGTTTTGGTTGCACACAGTCTTTTCTCCCCACTCCACTGTTTACATATTTCAGTGGACACGGAGAGTGGGCCGGACCGGTAGGTAAACATTTAGAATCGACGCCGTGATGCCCGTGTTTACATGTCACTCAGTGAATCCATGTGTTCCTCTTCAGCTGAACACCAGTCTGGAGGATGCCAGGAAGCAGCTGCAGGACGAGATGCTGAGGAGAGTGGACGGAGAGAACCGCATCCAGACACTGAAGGAGGAGCTGGACTTCCAGAAGAACCTTCACTCTGAGGTGGGACCCGGCAGCTCGTATGATGAAGACCTCGATGTGAAGCACTGGGAGAAGTCTGACTCGACGAAACTCTCTTTGTCTCACAGGAACTAAGAGAGACGAAGCGACGTCACGAGTCCCGCATGGTTGAGTTGGACAACGGTCATCAGCAGGAGTTTGAGAGCAAACTGGCCGAGGCCTTGGTGGACATGCGAAACCAGCACGAAGTGCAGATCAAAATGTTTAAGGACGAGGTTGAGAAGACCTACAACGCTAAGGTGGAGAGAGAGTCACACCCTGGAATAGTTTGTTTAACAAATCCATCCTTATTTGAAATATCTGATGTTTTTTTTTCCTCTTCAGCTGGAGAATGCCCGTCAATCGGCAGACAGGAGCAGCCACCTGGTGGGAGCAGCGCACGAGGAGCTGCAGCAGATACGAGTCCGTCTGGAGACCACGTCCTCCCAACTCAGTCAGCTGCAGAAGCAGGTGAAACTCCAGCAGGGAAAGATCATGGTTCCTCACACTGTTCTGTCAAATCATATATATATATATATATATACACGTATATTTTATCTATACATTTTATACTCATTTCTACAAATTATGTATAGATGTAGAGCAGAGAAAAAGCTAAATACTAGGGGTGTGGAAATTAATCGTTTTGGATCGGGTTGGATCGAATTGAACTGAATCAGATCGAACTGGATCAATCGTTTAATATTTTTTATGAATCGTTCCTGAATCGGATTGTAGCCTGTGAATCGAGATATGAATCGGATTGTTATGTGAGTGAATGGTCACATCCCTAATATACACTATATATATATATACTAGGGTTGTGCAAATGAATAGTTTTGGATCTGGTTGGATCGAATTGAACTGAATCGGATCGAACTGGATCAATTGTTTAATATTTTTTGTGAATCGTTCCTGAATCGGATTGTAGCCTGTGAATCGAGATATGAATCGGATCGTAATAATATGGAGAAGAAGAATATAATTAAAAACCTCTTAAACCCTGTTCTGATTCAGCTCGCAGCCCGTGAGGCAAAGATTAGAGACCTGGAAGACGCACTGTCCCGGGAGAGGGACACCACTCGCCGCCTGCTGGGCGATAAGGAGAGAGAAATGTCTGAGATGAGGCAACAGATGCAGCAGCAGCTGGACGAGTACCAGGAGCTCCTGGACGTCAAGTTGGCCCTGGACATGGAGATCGGTGCCTACAGGAAGCTCCTGGAAGGAGAGGAGGAGAGGTGACCAACTGAGCTCTGATCACGTCTCCGTCACCACCTTTGTCTCCATCATTATAATCCTCTCTGTCCCCGCAGGCTCCGACTCTCACCCAGTCCTCCACCCATCAAATCTGCAGGGAGTCGCTCGTCCACCTCAGCGGTCCACTCCAGGTCCGTCCTCTGCAGCTCTCAGAGCTCTCCTGTCAAGAGGCGTCGCCCCAACGACACGGACAGCGAGGCCTCCAGCTTTGCGGGGGGCGCCGTGGCTCGCACTCGCATTACCCAGCAGGCCTCAGCCAGTGGGCGCTGCACAGTGGATGAGGTGGATCTGGAGGGCAAATATGTCAGACTTAGCAACAAGGCGGACGAGGTAAGACGCTGGATGGGTTGTTAAATTTGACAGGGGTGGAAAGATACACTTTTATGCGCCATCTATTGGAGAAATCCAGGGATTGCAGAAGTTTTATGATTCAGTAAATTAATAGCATAATTTGAACAAGTTGTGTGGCCTGAAGTAGAACGCCAAACGGGCCTCAACTGGCCCCAGTGCCACAGCTTGCCCATTCATGCCCTAACAAGAACTGAGACGCCAGTAGGGGGCGAGTGTGTACAGGCTGCTTGCATTTCGCAATGTTTCAGTAGAGATCTGTGGATCTTCACAGTATTTCTGATGCCTTGGATGATTGAATCTGCCAGGATGTCTTCACATGCTCACAGCACATTCACATTTCAGGGAATTTCTCAACCATTCACCCTTTGTAGGTGTGTGTCACGGTGTGTGTGGTTCTTGAAAAGGCATTTTTTGGTCCCTACAGGATCAGAATCTGGGGAACTGGCAGATTAAGCGACAGGTGGGATCCGGTTCTCCCATCATTTTCAAGTTTCCCGCCAAATTCACCCTGAAGGCCGGGCAGAAAGTCACGGTGAGGAGCCAACTCCAGGACGACAGGTTTTCAAAGGTCTCAGACAATGAGATTGTTTAATAAATGTTTGTTCATGGTCAGATCTGGGCCTCTGGTGCCGGTGGAACACACAGTCCTCCATCTGACTTAGTGTGGAAGAATCAGGCCTCCTGGATCATCGGAGACACCTTCCAAACCACTCTGATCAGCGCCAGTGGAGAGGTATGGTGGGATTCTAGAGACGGGAGGCAAAATGTCCAAACTCCCCCTTAAATATTGTCCTTGTTTTCTCCAGGAGATGGCGATGAGGAAAGTGATTCGCACTCAGTTTGAAGATGAGGACGACGACATGGTGAGAGCGATATCACTCTAGCGGTTCGTAACGGCCTTAAATGGCGGCGGCAACCTCACACTGACTGAATCTGCGTTGTCCTCCGTCCAGCAGGTTGCTCACAGCACGTGTGGGGACGGGGAGTACAACCTGAGGAGCAGGACCGTGGTCTGCGGCTCCTGTGGACTTCCCTCGGACAAATCCGGAAGCTGTTCCGTGACCTCAGCCTCCCGCTCTTTCCGCAGCGGAGGCATCTCGGAGGGTCTGCTGCCCCACTCCTACATCGTCAGCAGCAGCACCCCTCGCAAGGTAAAGACCACGAACAAGACTGGTTATTATAAAGTAATAGAATACAGTATTTATGTTTTTCTGCTTTGTTGTTTCTTCCCACAGAACGGAGGGAAGATGGAAATGTGTCCAGTCATGTGAAGCCCTGGATTCACCATGAGAAACTTTTATGAAACAAGTTTTCAGTTTTTCCTTTATTTAGTAGATGTAGGTTTTTTCACAGTTACTGTATTTTTTTCATCGTATTGAATGAAATAACTCAGCTTTTTTATAATGTGTAACAAACGTTCAAAGGGAATATTTTCTTACACTTAGACGTTGTTTTTTTTAATTGACATTAGTGATATGAAGAATTTGAACCTTTTTTACCTGTTGTTTTTTCAAGGATATGTTTATGCAAGTTACGCTAGAAAAATATAAACATTGCTGTAACCATTGGATAAAACTTTTTATGATAAAGTACTTTTTTAGTCACTCTTGTTGGGGTTGACTCAGCAGTGACGCAGCAGTGACGCAGCAGGGCTGTGGTGAATTCTTGTGTAATCACTCACTTGGAAGAGTTATTTTCATGCTTTACTGCCCTCAGCTTTGTTAGAGATCGTCGCCGTATTTTGTTTTTACTGAATCAATAAACATGTTTAAATCTGTGTATTTTCTTGACTGAAGTCTGTGGCTTGAAATAAACAATTGATTGAAAGAAAAAAAATTGTATTTAATGGAAATGATCTAATAAAATATATCATCCTTCATATATACATATATATATAAAATATATATTGGAAAACGTAAAAAATATATTTGTTTGGGTCAGGGGAATTTCTATTTCATCCTGAATAGCTATAGTTCTGAAATTGATAATTGAATAAAATAATTTAGGATTCGCTGTAGCAGAAAAAACTTAATTTTATAATTTTTCTATTAACAATTTGTCATGTCAGTGGACTTTTACAGCATTTTCTGTAGTTTTTAAAAGCGATATTTGTAATTGTTTCGCCACTTCCGCGTGTTCGTTTCACAGGCGGAATTACTTACTTCTTTGACTTTTTTTCCAAAATAAAAGCATACAGCGTTGTCCCCTTCATTGTGGACCTCATACCGAACCACAAACCGGCTTTTACTTTGAAACGTTCACGTTGTCATTTTTTTTGAAGCGGAAACGAGGTAGAGTTTTAGCTATATTCCCGAGTTTATCTGTTGTTTATCTGCATTTTCACTAATATGTAGTTGTTTCCTTCCATTTTTTTAAACATTAACGTGTCGCGGCTTCTCCTTTTTGGTCATTCTGGAAACTTTCGCGTATGGTTGTCACTAATATGTCACGAATATGTTAAAGAACTACCTGTACCTGCTCGGTCCAAAGCTACACCTACAATTCTAAACCCGAGAGTGTTAACGTCTGTGTTTATGTCAATGTTTGATGTACTCTTAAAGTACCTGGTGATTGTTCATAGTCTTTAGACCATATATCGATAGAAGCAACATTTGGTTATTAATTATTCTCAGGCAAATGAAAAGAAACTCAATGATATTAATCATTGAGTTGAGACACTCATTTTGTGTCTTCAATTATTCACAATTTTTAGGTTTAAAACGACCGGTTTTGTTCACAGTTGATCACTTTAACCTGACTTATTATTGTATATTGCCTGGAACTGCAGGGAAAAAGTTTTTTCTGCATTGATTCATCTTTTCATTTTAACTTCCCCAGCACGTGCATCCCTCTGGATGTTGAGTGTGCGAGCCCTGTTTGGGATCGGTGTCCTGGTGACCTCACGAGCCGCTGCGGTCCTGGCCCAGCCGGGGACATGTTTGTTGTCTCCCCCAAGTAACGGCCTCCCAAAGTCATTGTGTGTGGGCAGCAGAGCGGCGTCGACCATGGCTCAAGCCATCAAGTATCTGGGGTAAGAAAATGTCCAGAACTTAGCCCGCATGCTGGGCCACACTGAGCTGCAGGTTCTGTGCAGGCAGGAGGAGGCGCAGAACATCGACCAGGAGCTCTTCACGGAGTACGGCTTCAGCGTGGACCAGCTGATGGAGCTGGCTGGACTCAGCTGTGCCACAGCCATCGCACAAGTGAGGTTCTGGAGAAACTGATGCAGGAGCTGCAGCTGCCTGTTCTTCTAAACTCTCCTTTTTCTCCTTTTCTCCTCTCCTCTCCTCAGGGTTACCCACTCACCTCCTTGGTCAAGCCCAGACCCTCTGTGCTGGTGCTCTGTGGGCCAGGTAACAACGGAGGCGATGGTCTGGTCTGTGCTCGTCACCTGAAGCTCTTTGTGAGTTCTCTGTCCTCCACATGTCACATGGATGCACCATTAGCCTGTGTCTAGAGAATAATGTTATTACTTAATAGTTTTCTAGTCTTATATACAACATATATTTATATAAAAAAATACTTTCTCATCATTTCTTGTTGTAAACTGTTCTATTTTTTTAAGCCTAAAACCCAGTGTCAGTGAAAGCGCAGCAGAAAAACCTCTCGTCTTTCCGACACTGGATCTATTTTAAACTTCCGACCAATGATATACAAGTATAAGTCATAAGAACCAACATTATTCTCAGATTCTGGCCTGAAAATTGGAAACAGCTGAATTTTTTTCCCTCTGTTTCTCACTCTTCCTCATCTGAATGTACAAGTATTCTCTGAATTATTTTCTTCTGTTTCCAAAAGTGGGGAGCATGCCCCCACTAGGGGGCACAGAGCAATTGCAGGTGATTGCAGCAAGGATATTAGATATTTTTTTTCTCAGAGAGTTTGTTTCCCTGCTCTGTGATTAATATAGCGAGTGAAGACTTTTTGAATTTGTTGTTTGGTTTAAATCTAACTTTCTGTGGACGGGAAGCGCCTCAGGAATAGTCTGTGAACCAGCGCTGTGGTGCAGTGTTGTGGCTGCAGCAGCTGCTTCTCGTCTGCAGAAAACACACAGATGAAGAAGGGTGTTGTTGATTATCCCGCTGAAAGTGGTCTTCTCTCTTCCTGCAGGGCTACGAGCCCACCATCCTTTACCCCAAGAGGCCAAACAAACCTCTGTTCCAGGGCCTGACCACACAGTGCCAGAAAATGGAGCTCTCCTTCCTGACGGAGATGCCTGAGGTCTGGTCTTCATCTATTATGGAGTTTCATGTGTCTGCATTGGTTTCAGACGTTGGTGCTGGGAGTGCAGTGCTACAGTGAAGATGTTCTTCTGTACCTGTGACCACAGCACAGTCTGACTCCTGTTTTTTTTCGTTTATTATTTTTCATTTATTCCTGTGACCCAGACATGGGGACTCGAGTCTCACTTAGGTCGCACAAACAAAGACTTGTGACTTGACTTGAGACTTGCCTTGTAAGACTCGGGACTTGACGGACTTCGGTGTTATGACTCGCAAGTCGTAAATAAGGTCCATAATCAAGAAATTATCTATTTTATCATTTAACTTAGTTCACTTTTTCCGCTACCGTTTCCCAGCGCTATGGAAAAATTGCAGGGTTAGGGTTAGCGATTCCTTTTGTCATTGCATTTGCTCATGAAGACTTTGCGCAGACATCTAGTAAGCGGACGGCTACTTGTTAGGAGTGTGACATTAAAATAAATGATGCTGGATCAACAGCGTCAAACTTTCTCAGGCACCTCAGACACACAAGGATAGGTCAGTGGGCCAAGGGAAACTGGGCTTTTGTGGGAAGATGACGTAACTACGGTTTTTATTTGAGACTTGACTTGGACTTGGGACGAAAGACTCGAGACTTGACTTGGACTTGGAAAATTGACTTGTGAACATCTCTGCTGTGACCAGGCGGCGGTCATTGACGAGGCGTACAACCTGGTGGTGGACGCCATCTTTGGCTTCAGCTTCAAAGGCGCAGTGCGAGAACCATTTAATTCCATCTTGGAAGTTCTAAAGAATGTCACAGTGCCTATAGCTAGCGTGGACATCCCGTCAGGTCAGTCGTCACAGTATTTGTCCTTAAAGTGTGGTTAAAAAACAGAGAAACACGATGGCCTGAAGGTGAGAGTATAGGAGTAAAAACACCCACATGGACGTTGTGTGTTCCAGGATGGGACGTGGAGCAGGGCAGTGTGGACGGACTCCAGCCCGACATGCTTATCTCTCTGACTGCTCCCAAAAAGTCTGCCCTCCTGTTCAGGGGTCGTTACCACTTCCTGGGAGGGCGCTTTGTGCCGCCGGGCTTGGAGAGGAAGTACGGGCTGAACCTGCCTCAGTATCCGGGAACCGACTGTGTTCTCCAACTGTAGGGACAGAGGTTTGACCATGGATGTGGAGAAGAAGCATCACCAATGTGGTTGTTGATGAAGTCTCTATGGTCTTTGTTAATATTTACCTGGATGTCGTCAGAGCTCAGGTGTGTCTCTGTGTGTTATAAGATTACCTGAACTATATCTCAACATTATCAGAAGGTGTGCAGATCGGAGACGTGTGATTGGCTGCAGTGTTTAAGACGGTGGGATGAAAAATAAAAGTGTTGGTAAAAGAATCTGAGTTTGCATGTTTGATATTGAGGCTGAAAATGTTGTGATAAAATACCTTTCTTTCCAAAACATTTGAATATAATCTTTATATTTCCATTTCTCTCCAGTTCTCTTTTATTCTCTGACTAATGGTTGCTTCTATGAAGTTGTGTCTCCCTCGTGTGGAAAATGAAGACACTGCATCCTTGTTGCCAGGTTAAAATTACACAATCATTTGACAATTTACTACACAAATAAATTGTCTTCATCAAATCGACAGTGGAACAATAACCGCTCTTCATTAAAAGGCAGCAGAATCTGGACTGTTAGAGATCTTTTGGTCTTTTTTCATTTCCTGTGAGTTCTAAACTGGACCACTTTACACTCTGACAATTTCACAGATGACACTTTTATTTTATTAAGATTTTATTAGTACATCTTAAAGTGTAAGTACAGCTATTAACTGGAATGACATTGTATGATAATCCATCACATTATAATTTATAAATATCTGTGCCATATATAATGTGTGCCTCAGTTTTAATACATGTCATGGAGATGAATTAGTAAAAACCTTGTCCTACAGTGGTCTCACACACTGAACCACTACATATGCCTTTAGAAATACTGTACGTATTGTATATGCTTTTAACAATGTGGCTCGTTAGTGCATAATGGGTTGGTTTATAATTAACTTTAGTGCAGAACATGCGCAGAACATACTATATACAGTGCTGGTTCCATGCTCTCTTTGAGTGTCACCCATCTGCGATGGTCTTCGTTGAGGGGGAAAAAACAGAGAGTTGGAAACTGGAGGTGATGAGGACAAGTCTGTCTGTTCATGCAGGTCTGAGGGTGAAAGGAAGGTCTCAGTCCATGGAAGAACCCTGACAGGAGAACAGAATGGATTTACTGCAGCAGGTTGGATGGTGAAATCTGAAGGTTTGTGCGGCTTCTCTGAGCAAAACAGAGAATCACTAAATAACTTTAATAAATGCAACTTAACATTGATATATTTGTTTTTGTTTTTTCGAATGAAAATCTTGCCAAATTGCTCCAATCGTTCCCTCAGTTTTTGTCTGCGAAGTTCAGTTGCATCCATAAAAGTCAACATTGGACATAGAGGGTAAAAATACCTTCTGAGCTGATGATGTCTTACCTGTGCTATTGTCCAACCTCCACCCCTGCACAGTTGTCTTTACTCTCTGAGGCTATTGCTAAGTATTCAGCATTTCTGGTAGAAAAAAAACGGTGATAAACAAAAGTCAATCATTCCCTTCTTCTTGGTTATTGTGGTTGAAAACAAGCATTGAGTCAGATATGATGATGTGACAGTGTGATGGGATTGATTTTTCCACTTACAGGAGGGAGGTTTTGTGTTTGGTTTTTACTGGGTAGGAGGACGACATGAAAAAGACGGACGGGGTGCAAATACGACAAGGATGCAGCGTGCAGTGTTAGACAGAGAGACACACGTGAAAAAACACACAGACACCATGAAGACAGTGAGAACCACATTAAAGACAGGACTAGGGATGGGGGAGGAGGAGGAGGAGGAGGAGGAGGAAGATCGAAGATTAACAAATGTTTCAGTTTAGCAGAACATGCAGAGAAAGAAAAAACACCAGGATTCGATGGTTTGGTCAGTAAAGATATTTAAGTGTTAACACGTTTAGCTGTTGAAATAAATGAAGACATAGAAGACATTTCTAAAACAAACTCTTTAACCCACGTCGGCCTGTAACTCTATACTACAGAGTTATGAAGTTAGCACTAGGTAGTTTTAGAGCAGGCATGGGCAAACTAAGGCCCGGGGGCCAGATGCGGCCTATTGAGCTTTTTAATGCGGCCTGCCAACCATGTCAAAATTAAGTACTTTATTTATGTTATCATTATACTTCTGCCTTTTCCCTGCAATAATGCATTTCCCCAGTAGATGGCATCATAAAGGGTATGTCATTTATCCTATAATCAAACAAATGCTCCATGTTTCTGCTATGGACTCGACCCCCAGGACCAATAGTGGCCGCGCAAGTCAAAAACTTGGCCCATGCCTGTGTTAGACCTTTCTGATTGGTTACAAATTGGCGGTTAAACAGTTAAACAAAAAAAATGAATTGCACATCATGGTCTACAGCAAGCATGGGCCAACCAAGGCCCGGGGACCAGATGCAGCCCGTTCAGCTTTACAATCTGGCCGGTCAAATTTGTCCAAATTAAATATAGCAGGTTCACTTCTGCTTTTCCCTGCAATGCCCATGTTTTCCCAATCGGTGGCATTGAGAAGGCTGTAGGGGCAGTGGTAGCTTAAGGCAGTGGTGGTTAAGGAACGGGACTTAGGTCTGGAGGGTGCCAGGTTCAAATCCACCAGCTGTCAGGTTACCACTGAGCATGGCACCTTCCACTCCCACTGCACCCCAGCACTTAAAGCTGCCCACTGATCACTTGTTTGCTTTCCTTCCTTCCTAGAAACAGAACTCACTTGTAAATCCCCGTCCCTCCTTCGTAATGTTTCTAATTCCCTCGTAAGATCTCCTACACACTACCTACTACCTACACACTACCTACTGTACATGACTTTAATCTTGGTTCACATAAAGGCTTCACCCATCAGCTTCTAACCTGGTCCCTGTGTCTAATTTCAGAGGCACTTGTGGCCCCTCAGTCAAAAAGGTTACCCACCCCTGGTCTAAGGAGAAGCTACATTGTGAAATAATCACTGGTCATACCATGACACTACACCCTCTACTACAGTAGAGGGCAGTATGCAAGCGGACTAGTCCCTACGTAGCCCAAGATTAGAACGTGGGAAGAACTTGTTCCACTTTGTTTTACATAGTTCCTGTAAAGAACGGAACTCGTTCCAGTTCATGTCTGACCTTATTTTACAGAAGATTTAATTTTGCTGCAAAATCTGGAGACGGACTGTCTCTCTTGAGACGTGTCTGCTTTATAGGTCAGATGAGGCCCATATCCCTGTAGCCAAAAATGGAGTCCATGAACTAGTTTTCACTTTTCCCATATCCAGGACTGACTCCCACAGGCAGAATGGAGGAGAGGCTGTTGTCGTATCAAGTGTTTGGGAGGACAACAACCCTCTTGTAGCTACTCTGCAATCAGATTAAGATTAAAACATAAATTGTCCCTCTTAGGCTTAATAAGAACTGCATTCCCAGAAGGAAATTGAAGTCCTGATCTGACTACGTGCAGTGATTGGCCCCTGGGCTGGGCATCAGACATGCAGACTAGAGGGGGGGGTGCAGGTCTGCCAGTGGACGGAACAAATAGATACTTACGCTGCTTCTCGTAGTGCTTCCTCTCCGGCCGCTGCTATCTTTCTGTAGCAGTAGATCATCTCTATGAGGAGCCAGACCTGCAGGCCGATGATGGACACGTACATCATGACCTCTGAGACGATGGAAGCCGTCCCCCTGGTGGCTGAAAACATCCAGAGATTTTTTAGACATGCCAGTACCGAGGGACTAGCGGTGCTAGCATTGATGTGACACATTACCTTTGGCCACCACAGTGAGGTGTACCATCTTGATGACGTTGGTGTCGTACTCGTACTTTCCGTAGAGCAGCCGACGGTTGAACAAGCATTGGTAGGTGCCTGAGTCGTTAAACGTCACGTTCAACAGGTATATGGACGCATCCTGGATGTCGTTACTCGTTTTGCTCCCGTTCCAGTCCACGCGATCCAAGAACTGGTCGTCCTCGATGTTCTGACCGAATTCACTGTAGGTGTAGATCTGGGGATGAAGAGCGCGATTAGACGTAAATTCAAAAGTTCCTAACGTTTAAAACGGCAACATCCTACCAACACCTACACACAAAATCTTCCTTTCCGCTTGTCAAGGAAACATTATTTCGATGCGGCCCGGCACCAATTCAGCCACGGACTGGTACCAGTAGTTGGGAACCACTATTTTATTGTATTTATAAAAATGCGTCAGTGGTTCAAGGCCCCCTGGTGGACAAAGTAAAAAAAATCCCCAATTGCAAATTCCTGTTGATGAAGGTTGATGATGCAGTAAATAGTTTTACACCTGACACTTGGTGGATATTCTGAAGGCTATTGTGTCAGATGATAAATACTACAGTATTTCATTACACACACACACACACACACACACATATATACACTGGGTGGTAAATATAGAAGAGACAGCACAAGGTCAACTCGGCCGTGTGTCATCTGTGCAGCCTTCATGAGCTGTAGAGCAAAATAACACCATTGATTCCTCACAGTGACCTCAACATTGGTCGCAGTCATGTGACCAGAGACCATTAGTGTGGAAAGAGAAGAACGAAGAAGGAGGCTATATTATCAGACAGTGTGCTGAGGAGCTAAGCTTTCAGTGTCTCTGGGACAGAGACAGAGCAATGGGGGGTGTTGGTGTTGGGGGTTTAGGGGTTGGTGGGAGTGGAGGCTGTTGTGGTTGGAAGAAATGTAGTTTCACTGCCAACAGTCACTGGCAAACAATGTTGCTGAGAACCAATAACCTGGAATGACAATTTCAAGGACTCTGACCTGATCGTCCCATCATGGACTCTGAACTGACTGACATGAACTAATCCATTGTTGGAAGATCTTTCTGGTCCTTGATCTGGTCCCTGACTGCTTGGTTTCTATCTTCACCTACTCATCTGAGTTAAATGCCCTGACGACCTCTGGGGTCTTCAGGCCGGGCAAACC
Organism: Paraplagusia blochii; assembly: GCA_016785265.1. Lineage (NCBI taxonomy): Eukaryota > Metazoa > Chordata > Actinopteri > Pleuronectiformes > Cynoglossidae > Paraplagusia > Paraplagusia blochii. The sequence continues at coordinate 472,102 of JAFBJS010008808.1, forward strand.
CTCAGCTATTTTAAGATGTTGTCCCATCACCCAGTAGAGCCATTCCTGTTTTACGTTCAGTTGAAGAGGACACTGGGTCGAGGCACCTCCTTGAGACTTCATGCCTTCCTGGGGGGGAAACCCTGGAATTAGGACACCACAGTTGTCTTCCTTCGTTATAAAGACGTCACAACGTAACATGACTCTTTTGGGTCCTGGCTGGTCCAGTGAAAATAAAGGACATGTCTCTGCGTATGAAGTTAATATTTACTGTGTGTTGATATCAAATATTGTCCAAACACTTGATGTCGATGATATCATGGGTCTAATATTAACAAAATATATTAGAGTTTTTCATTTTTTTCCCTTTGACAATTAAAGTCCAATAAGGCAGTGCCTGGACATGCCAAATCAGTGCTTCTCAAAGTGTGGGGCGGGCCCCTGTGGGGTGCGTGGAGCGATGCTGAGGGGGGCGTGTGTGACCCAGAGGGTTTATGTTTTCTCTCCACCGTACTACAATAGAGTGTAATTACACATCCTTGTAAGTTGAACTATATCTCTTTCTTTTTGTTTTCTTTATGTTGACAAGGATACGATGTTATGCAGAGGTGTAGCTAGAACTATTTTATGGACAAATGCTATTGTTTTCTTCTTGCTGGGGGGGCGTAACAGAAAATAATTGAGAAGCACTGAGAAGCGTGAAGGTGAAAGCCACTAGGTGGCTTCAATGCAGCACAATTTGAATTACCGTATTTTCCGCACTATAGGGCATACCTTTAATGAATGACCTATTTTAAAACATTTTTTTCATACATAAGGTGCGCTGCATTATAAGGCGCATACAATAGAAGCTGCTGGTTTTCGTAGTTGCGAGACCTGTTGAGGCTCATTATTGGTCCATTTATAAGGCGCATCGAATTATAATGCGCAGTGTCAGCTTTTGAGAAAATTTAAAGCTTTTAAGTGCGCCTGATACTGCGGAAAATACAGAACCTATTTTTTGAGAACTCTAATAATCCCACAGGATTATCCTACAGGAAATTATGCCTCTGCATTTAACCCATCACTGTAGTGAGCAGGGGGGGAGCAGTGTGTGTGGACGATACCATGTTCAGGGCACCTCAGCGGTAACTTGGTGGTAGGGGGATTCGAACTGGGACCCTTGTGGACACAAGTCCGTTTCCATAACCACAAGACCACCAACTGCCCAACTGCTTATTTAATAATCAGAATCAAAATGCCTTTGTTGTCATTATGCTTCTCAGCACAATATTAGCGAAAAGAGAAATATTTCAAATCCCCAGCGTTAGCATCGTGGAAACACTTGTCCAATGGCCGTGTGGTGATAATGGAGGGATGGATGAATGGATACTAAGAGGTTAACAGTCCACTAATGTGGCAGAAGCACTTACACGGACAAACGCCACTTCTCCTTTGGGCCTGAAGAACCATTCCACAGTGGCGGTGCTGTCCACTTCGCTCCTCCTCTTGCAGGAGATGCAGCCCAGTTTAAAGCCTTTCCCCGCCACCGCCTCCGTGTCGGAGTCCACCTCTGCACAGGCCCCGTCGGCCCAAGACACTATTCCATGGAAATAATAATACAATCATGCGCTAATAGTTTTTGGTTCTCACTTGACGCGGCAGAGAGAGCAAAAAAGGAACGTGAAGCTCAATCACGACACAACTCACCCATCAACGAGCAGAGCAGAGAGAGGAGCAGTACATGTGATGCTGCCATGTCACGGATGCTGCTGCGTTTCTGGACGAAGGTCCTCAAACGGCGCCAATGTTGACGATCACTCAGCTTTACCTTTACAGGAGAGCTCCTCTGAGTTCTTCAAACCAGACTGGGCCCAGAGGGCGGACAATTCAACAGATGGTTTGGAACCACGGGGTGCTGGGGGTGTGGGTGCCTACGGGGTTATCATGCATTGTAAAGTGCAACGGAAAAAATGATGACGGGACTGGGTCTCCAGTCAGCACCACAGTACCCTGGTACTGTTGGTGTCACGGCTTCTTTGGCTCTAACCAGCAACAGCTTCCCGTGAGCTGCAGGATTTTGGTTCCTGGGATTATTGCTGCTTCTGACAATTCATGCACTGGGGCTTTTAGAGTTTCAACCACAGAGCTGCATTATTAATCTGTCAGATTAATCTGTCCTTCTCCCTCCTGCTTTTGTCCCTAATGTGAGATGCACGGAGCAAACATCTGAGGCCACATGCTCTTCTGTCTCTCACTGGTCAAACTGAAAAATAACTGCTTTTGATCCAAGAGCGTGTTAGATGATGTGCAACAAGCCAGCTACAGAGCAAATGGAGATCTAGGGCTCGGTGACGTGCATGCTGCAGGGTGTCATCTAAAGGCAGGCTGCAGGCTACAGTATAGTAACACACACGGTGCCAAAAAAGCAGCAAATAAATAAATGAAGACAGTGAATCAGCGCCTACTGTGGTGAAACCAAAGGCCTGCTCCCCTGGTCGGAGTCCGATTCCTGCGACGACTGAAGATCGCAGTGCGAACACATGGAAACCTCGCCTATCTAATGACCCTGCGCTGGGAGAAGAGATGCTTCATTCGGCTGGACATCGCAGATTAAGACAGTGTGCGCCTGAACGCCTCACGCAAACCAGAGAAAATAGACGTCAACGAACGGTACCATCAACTGGGCTTTGTTTTCCTCCTGCCGCCCTGCGCCACCGCGCAACCTCTGTCGCCGCGTTCCGAGGATGCTGCAGATGCACTGCGGTAAAAAAAGAAGGGGGAAAAACCGGAAGTGTGTGTGTTTGTGTGTGTGTGTGTGTGTGTGTGTGTGTGTGTGTGTGTGTGTGTTTGTCTGGCTGACAGAGCAGATGCTGTTCACAGGGGCGTAGCTCAAACCTGGCTGTGCCTCATCCATGAACGGGGGGCGGGGTGGAGGAGGCTGCTGAAAGCCTCACTGCGTGCTCTATGACACAGGTGTCAAACTCTGGCCCAGGGGCCGAATGTAGCCCGCGGTGTAATTATATCTGGCCCGCAAGATAATATGAAATGTATATTTAAGTTGGCCCACCAGCATGTACACCTTACTTACTAAATAATATACATTATTTATAATATACATTATTTACATTAAACATGAACTAGACAGACTACAAAGAGACAGAATAAGAAACAAATATGTGTCGATAAAATTAGGCTTTGTCATACACATACATACATATGAAATAAACAATATTAAACATTTGTAGAGAAAGAAAATCAGGTACATTTATAGTTAATTTCTCAATGTGTTTTTCAGTTTTTCAATGTGGTCCAGTGGGAAATTGAGTTTAACACCCCTGCTGACATAATATAATATAATATGGCTGTCAAAGATTACATTATTTTTTACAATTAATGGTAACTGAATCACAGTCATTGGGGGAATTTTATTTCTCATAAATGCTGAACAACAAAATGCTGAAATGAAAAATAAAACCGTTAACACAAAGTTTTGTTTCAGTACAGAATCCTCCATTTAAAAGTTAATTTTAAAATTCCCATTTCACATGGTTTCATCTTTTCGGTTTTTAAACCTTTCTGGTTGTCCACCATAACATTGACCTAATATTTTAATATTTACACTAAACATTTTGATATTTAAATGAGTGTTTATTAAGTCGCCAATAAAAATGTGTTTGACTGGAAAATTGTTTAAAAATTTCCTCTAAATTTTTGCAATTATTTGGTGTCTGGAATTATTAATCTAAAATAGTAATTATGCAAAATAACATGTCTGAAGGGTTCATTTAAATGACCTCCCTGTGACGTCACAACACGTCGCTTCGCTGCCATTGGCTCCTCAACAAACCTAACACGAGAATCAAGGCAGACTTTTGTAGTGTATAAGTGTGTAATATGTTGTTATTAAATCCAGTCCGGAATCCAGAGCCAGGTTTGCTTTAACTGAATATAAAGTCAACAAACGCCCCCCTGTGTCGTGGGAGGGAACTGCGAGGCTGAAAGAGCCACAACAAACCTCCGTTAGCATTGGTTAGCTCGTGGTGTCACAGTAGTAGAACAACCAGTGCCAACATGGCGGTGGTTTATTTATTGTTGATTTTAAGGGAACTGACGAAAACGGAATCAAACCGGTGACCGGTGTGTTTTAAACGGGAAAACAGGAGGTATCGACTAAGGTAAAGTACGATACTGACCCATTACGGCTCAGTGAGTAGCAGCTGTAGCTGGGTTAGCTGTAATATGTTGTTATTGCGCTGGAATTGTTGCGTTATTGTCTTCTTTATTCTACTTTAACACACACGAAGAACTTAACATATTTATAACAACATAATGTTTTCATAAACGTGCCAGTAACCGCGTCGTTTATAGGTTACTTTTTGTGTTGGTTGGTAGGGGAGGCTAATGTTGAAATAGTTGAAGTAGTTTTTACGACTTATATGTTTTTGCAAGTAACGATACATAAAACAATACTCCTAGAGCTACATTTACTTTTTATGTTACTTAATTCTCTGAAGGGGATTTAAGATTATATATTGTTATATAATTTTTTTTTCTCTTAAAAGAATTAGAAATTAAATGATATGTGCGCACATGTGCAGGTGTATATGTATGTATATATATATATATATATATATGTACCGAG
>JAFBJS010008808.1:477351-487552 GCA_016785265.1 Paraplagusia blochii
TATGTATGTGTATATATATATATATATATATATATATATATGTATGTACCGAGTTATAGAAAGTAACTTAATAGTATTTTATTATACTGTAATGGAATAAAATTAGTATATATAAAAAATATTTATTCCATATTCCATATATATTATATTCCACTATGTCAGTATTACTACTATAATATTGACATAGTGAAATATAATAACAAAATATTGGAGATTGCAATTACTCTACATCAGTGATTCTCAACTGGTCTCACTCTGGGACCCACCTTTTCCTGTGGTCAGTTAGTCGCGACCCACTCTCATAGAATTCAAACCAAGCAAATACATTTGCTAAAAGAAAAATCCCTTCTTATAACATGCTCATTTTGTTCAGCAGAGTGTGCCTTTCAAAATAAGAGATTTTCTAAAATAAAACACAAGGTCAACAGCTGATACACATTATTTAGATTTTTGACCAGTTATTTGCGATCCATTTAGAACGGGTCCGCGATTAACTTTTGGGTTGGAACCCACCAGTTGACTACCCCACACACTGATAATATTTGTCTTTTGATTTACTATTAGCATTAAGACATGCCTATCTACTACTGACTACTACTACTGACATCTTCTGTTCACTGCTTATGATTTGTATGTTTTTCTCTATTGTATCTTTTTGTATTTTATTTTATCTTTATCATTAATTATCTTTTGTTTGGTGCTGTGCAGCTTCTTGATGTGTTAATTTCCCAAAGGATATTCTCGAGGGATGAATAAAGTCCTGTCCGTCTGTCCATCCGTTCGTCCATCTGTCTGTCTAATTGATACTTTTAATTGTCTTCTCTCCGTAGCCTGTTGTGTAGCCATGGATTCGCCCTGTAGTGTGTCTGCAGCTTTAGGCTCTTTGACTGTGCAAGTTTGTTTTCCTGACGCCCGGGCCACTGTTTTGGAAAATCTGAACTGCCAACGAGAGGAGGGACTGCTGTGTGATCTCTCCATTCAGGTGCAAGGTCAGGTGTTCAAGGCCCACCGTTGTGTACTTGCTGCATCCTCACCCTACTTCCATGACCAGGTAACGACAAAACCTTATAACTTCCTGTGTTTTTCACTTATTCTCTAGACTATATGAAGATCATGACCCACTTTTTTTTGTGGTTCTCTGTAGGTTCTATTGAAGAATGTCACTACAGTTTCCCTTCCTTCCATTTTGGACCCAGTAGCTTTTGAGGGCGTCCTCAGCTCTGCCTACACAGGCCAGTTGAGCATTGTGCATGATGACATTGTCAATTACATCACCGTGGCCAGCTTCCTTCAAATGTGGCACATTGTGGACAAATGCACGGAGATCTTGAAGAGGCCCCCACCTTTAGGAGAAGCACCCCTGAGTAATGCAAGCCTTGGACAACAGGGGGCTGCATCACGTCAGCAATCCCCAAGTAGCACTGAGTGTATGAATCTGGAGAAGGAAGGGCGTTGGAGGGAAAAGAAGCCTGACGCCCTGCCGCCGTTGGCTTCATGGAGGCGTCCACAGCAGTTTCCCAGGTGGGGGCTTCCACGACTCTCATCACCTCAACACTTTGCTGACACTCAGTTTGACATGGTGCCCAGCAGCATGGAGAGTGGTTATCTCAGCTGTGAGGAGACGTGGATATCCAGCAATGCAAAACCTGGTCACATGACACATGTAGCTGAGCACAACGGCTGCCAGCACCGAGCTGGGAAGGAATCAAGACAGAGAGCGAGGCAGCAACACTGGAGGGCGCCACCAGGTAGTGACAGATTTACAAATAAGAACAAAGGGAACAGAGATGATGACGAAACTCAAGAACGGAGGAAAAGCGACGTGAGAGAAATGAAAAAGGATGTAGAAGAGGAGGTTGTTGATGAAGAAGGTCTCAGGAAAACAGAGCAAAGTGGTAAGACAGAAAAACAGAACTTTCAGTTTCACCAGAAACACCATTAATATTTAGTGGCTTGGCTATAAAAGTAAATAAAACTACAAGACAGCGAGATATGTCCATATTAGTCACATGACCTGTGTGGGAAGTGATGCTGCTGTACTGGAATTGAGGATAAGTTTATTTTGATATAGTGAGATAAACTCATCTACTGAAATATAATTTTTTTTTATTTATTTAATTGTCAATACACATTGCTGTTTTCCAAAATACGAAATTTTCCAATACAATCATGGCAGTGTAAGGTGAATGTTTTATATATATATATATATTTGTACATATATATATATATATAAGTGGAAAACTTTTAAATTTAAAATATTTCTATTTTAAAGTTGATATTTCTAATGATAAAGAACACAGTAACAAATGATTTTGTTTTTCCCCTCTAGACCAAGTCATGGCTACATATGAGTTTGCTGAAGCTGTGACAACGCCAGGGACAAGCTTAGACACGATCAAGGAGGAGGAGCAGAGAAATCTGTCTGAAAGTGATCAGTCATTAAGTGTGTCCAGCATCCATGTTGGCCCGATGGACAGAGACTACCTTCCCGCAGGTTTAGATTCTGCACGGAAGCGCTGGCAGTCTGGTTCTTGCTCTCAGGGTGACCATGTGCTGCCAGAAATGGCAGGAGAAGGCTATAGCAGGGATGGGGATGGGGATGGAGAAGAAGAGGAGGACGTGGACCTTAACTGTTTTACAGAAGGTCCATTGAACAGAGACACAGGTGATGAGATGACAGATGACCCTGGGCAGGTTTCCCAGAAGCCTGCAGTCACTGCCTCTCCAGACGTCAGCTTGACGGGCTCAGACCTGCAGTGGTCCTCCCCTAGTGCAGTGCAAGGTGGCGCATTGACGCCCCCTACCTCTAGTCAGCACTTGTCTCCATCCTCTACTGCTTGCCCTCCTCACTCCTCACCTACAACACCATCTTCATCATCCTCCTCCTCAGTCTGCCTGGCTGGGAAAGTCCACTTCTGTCACTGTGGAAAGGCCTACACTTTGAAGAGTATGCGTGACCGACATGTGAAGATGCAGCACTTAAATTTGCGACCCTTCGACTGCCCCGTTTGCACAAAATCCTTCAAAATGAAGCACCATCTCACCAAGCACCTAAAAACTCACGGTGGGCTGCGCCCCTATGAGTGTGGTGTGTGTGGGAAGAAGGTGGTGTGGAGAGACAGCTTCCTCAGACATCAGGCCCGCTGTGAGAGACTCGCCTCCAAATCCTCCGCAAACCCTGGCACAAGCAAAGAACCCGCCTCAGCCAAGAAAGGCGGCTTCAGCTTTGGACTGGAGGAAGGAGAAGCTTTCACGACCACAGTAGGACAAGTGAAGGTGGAGGAGGTGGATTTCCCTGCTGGGATAGAAGAAGACATAAGTGGAATGTTGGGAAGCATGTCTAGGATGGTGGACGAGATGAGAATTCCATCACGGACTCTAAACCCTGGCTGCCATGTCTTTAAAAAAGAGACTTTGTGAGGAGTATCCAAAAAGAGTTAGTTTGAGGGCAACTGGATCTATCAAGTTTCTCAAAGGTGTTTTACCTCTCATCCAAGAAGCTCCATCAACTGGAGACATTTTTTGGATGAAATGTGAAACGTATTCCAAAAACCTCAAGGAACTATCTAGGTCCCGTTGTTCTCGTAGTAAATATTTTTGGTTTAATGATGTGGATGACTGAGAACCTGCACAGAACCTGTTTGGAGAACATTTCAGATCAATCACAGAACTGGGTTATGTTTTGTTGCTTGATTATTATTTATTTATTTATTTGTTGCTACAGAAATCTAATATTTTTTCAGATTGAATAGAACCCCTTAGTCACCAGTATGAGTGGTTGAATGTGTAAGACTCTGTAGTGAATATGGACGCTTCACACATCAACAACTTCAACCATTGTATTAAAAAAGCCAAATCAATGCTAAGCTTCTTAAAAACTTGGTGACAATGACCTGGTTACAAATGACCTTGTCAGTCCACGCACACAAGTTTATAAAGTCGCTGTTGCCAAGACACTTGATTTTATTGCTGAGTGTTTGTTGATCAAGTCTACTGTTTGGTGATTATGTCAAGTATTCAACTTCACATTTGAAACATTGAATTAACTTAACAATTTATCGTTGAGTTTTTTTTCTTAATAAACGCAAGACCTACCTTGTAAAGATTATTTGACAATAATTAATTGAACAGTAAAATGAATTGTTCCATTCAGTTACTGACCACCGGATGTCACTGTTCTTCCATCTTGGTCTGTTTAGCAGAGGTACAGGTGATGAGATGAAGGATGAACCTGGAGGTGGCCAGGGCCCCCTAGTGGCCACGGCCCCAAGTAACCAACAGGATTGCCTTCCTTCAGCTCCGCCTCTATTCTTGTGCCAATGCTAGGAAAAACATCAGTTAAGATGGGTAGATGGTGGTTGATTGTGTTAGACGGAAAAAAGGCAGTTGAAGGGCCACATATTGAGGCGCTGCAGGAGAGGCCACAGGTCATAATCAAACTCCTCTGTAATTTGTGGAAAAAACCTGTAAACCTTTCTCAGTGAAGTCTTCTCACTGTCTGCAATTGTCATTTCTAAATGTTCTCGTCTGTAAACCTTCTATTTAGAGGTAAATTCACTAGTTATCTGTAAAGTGTGCATCCTGTGTCCGTCCTGGGTGAGGATTCGCTCCTTTGTTCATCACCATGAGGTCATCTGCAAGGGAAGAATATCTCAAGCAACTACAGTCAAAGAGCTAACTTTCCAAAAGGGCTGTGAAATCGCAATTTCTCTTGAGTTGTCAATAAAGACAAAGAATTAATGCATTCTGCCAGAAGAGCATCATCTTCCTAATGTTGAGGATCTGTTTGCTACTCTGGCCAATGGAACTAAGAGACTATGGCGTCTCTACAGCTCCAGCAGTGTTCCAACTCAACATCCACCATATACTACATGGGATGGACAAGGTTGTGTGCCTTATGGTACTCTTCCTATTACCAAGGAAGAATGCCTGATAATATTGGAGCAAGTGATGAGGTTGGAAGAATAAAGCAATCCAAGTGTGCATTCCTCTAGGACCCAGTGGAGTACCCTGGGTACAGAATTGACACAAAGGGGCTTCACCCAACAGCATCGTGAATGCACCACCTTCCCAGAATGTGACTGAGCTAAGATCCTTTTTGGGAAGGTTTGTGGCAAAGTCCACAGTGATGCAGCCACATCACCAACTGCTACAAGCTAACACACCATGGAAGTGGTCTATGGAATGTGAGGACACATTTAAGAGATGCAAGCAGTGTCTCCTAAACAGCAAATTCCCTTCACACTATGATCCAGAGACACCTCTCCAACTTGCCTGAAATGCCAGTACATATGGAGTCAGAGATGTAATTTCTCATGTACTACCCTCTGGTGATGAGCAACCAGTTGCTTTTGCATTCAGGACTCTCGCACCAAGTGAGAAAAAATATGCTCAGATCAAAAAGAATCATTGAGCAAAATATTTGGTTTCAAAAAGTTCCATAAATATCTATTGGGAAGAAAGTTTGTGCCCTTTGACTGATCATAAACCGCTGTTGACAATCCTTGGTCCTAAATCTGCGCCTTGATTACGATATCCAATACAGAAGATCCAGTGATCTTGCCAACACATCTACCATGCAGGTGTGATACAGATATGATCAGGGCCAAAGATGGCGGGAGTATTCTGTGTTTCAAACGTGTACAATTAGCTTGTTTCGGCTACTGACACTGCCACAGAGACAAGACATGATCCAGTCCTCTCCTATAGGTCCTCAATCTGACATTGTCTTGATAGTGGCCAAACCCAAAACTGGTATTCTTTTGTGTAAGTACAGAGAGAGACTCCTGTCAGCTCTGCATGAAGGACATCGAGGAATAACACGAATGAAGGCATTAGCTTCCTGTTTTTTTGTTTCGTGATAAAGTGTAATGTATGTCAGTGCAGTGCATGAAAGATCTTTTGGTGGAAGATGTTTACTTGAATTGGCTGGAAGTATTTCCTATCATCCACACTTCAACTTAGAGGAACCCCCTGCATCATATGGTTTGCCAAAGGTCTCAGACAGAGGCCCTCCGTTTACATCAGCAAAGTCTGAAAAGTTTTTCAAGAGTCCACCACGTTCCACCACCACCCTACCACCCTGTATCCAAATATGCAGCAGAGGGCGCTCTACAAATACTTAAGAAAGCATGGAGTAGACTTGAAGTTCAATTGGTGTCACCACTGCACCGTCTTGCAAGGTTCCTCTTCACGTACCGAAACACTGCTCCCACAGTTACTGAATGTAGTCCAACAAGATGTTCCTGTAAAGACATCTACGCACTTTGGTGCTAGGGCTAAGTATGTGAAAACATTCGGTCTGGGGTCAAAGGTGTCACTTAGTGTGAGACATCTGACATCCAAAGAAGCTGTAAACCCTTCATTGACTATTATAACAGGCTGTTTCTTTGTTGTCTTAAAAGCTAGATGGGAGGAGTGTAGGGACTATCAGGGAATGTCATTGTGTAATGTAAATGTAACTTGAACAACTTTCTTTCCCCGCAAGTACCTTTTTTGACTCTGTGCTCTTGGATTAGCGGAGAAACATCTGAGGTGAGTCTAGAAAATTGGAGTCATGCTGAAGCTACATCAGAATTTGCAGTTTATTTTGAGGCTCTTATTCTGGCACTAGTGTGGCTGCCAATGCTGTTGGCCAGTGGCCACAGTGAGAGTCACTCGCCATCACTTCCTCACTTGTTTTCTTAGGGCCCGTCCTCGTTGGCTCCTTTGTCTTTTTTGGGTACGTTTATCGTGTTAATAAATGTAGACGTGTGTAGCCTACAATCAAGATACTTTAACTACTTGGTTTTGGGTTCTACCTTGACAGTGAAGAACAGAATAGAACAAAAAAAAATATCATTCATTGAACTTTTAAGGAGACAAATTGGTTTTGACTGTAGGCAACACTGGATTTTTTTTGTCAAACTTGTTTTTAGAGAAGCTTTCTCTTCCGGATCAAAAGAAAATGATGGTTTTAGTTTTTTGTCTGATCCACGCAAAATGCCAAAAGTTCAACGTTTATGTTCCTTGAACGGGTTCGGAGCCCTATTTTCTGGAGCCTGGTTCTGGGTGAGGATCTGTTCCTCTCTCTTTCACCCTGAGGTTTCTTCCTTTTCCTCTTGCTACTAGGGTTTTTCCTTCCTCAGTCGATTCGAGAATCTGAGGGCAGGGGGTTGTAAATTGGTAAACAACTTTGTAAAGCACGTTGGGTTTGCCAACTTTGAAAATTAAACTTATTTATTGCAGTCTTTGAATAAAAAACTTGTCTTGTTTGCAGGACGGTTGGCTGACCTGTTACCACATTGAGAACTTGACAAATCATGAGGATTCCTAAAAAGATTTCACCCAAGATTATTGCATTCCTTTCACTGGCTTTATTGCTGTTCTGGTTTAGCAGCAAATTTACGCAGCATTCGTTCAACAATGAGGGTGTTACCGTGGGGAGAGCTGCCGGTTCCATTTATCCTGAACAGAAAGCAATCGACATGAATTTGCTGGTGAAGACCATCTCATCCATGTTAGAGAACCCACCTCGACCGCTTCCAGAAGAGAAGGACATTTTTAAACTGGACCCCCACGTAAGTCCTGGCTGACGTGTTGTTTCATGCTGGGCTAAGGATGTCCAGAGGGAGATGGGCAAACTGCCACTAGGGGGTGTGTTTGGCTATTTTTCTTATTTATATATATAAATATATTCAGATGCCAAATTTGTACCTTTTCTTTTTTCCTTCTACAGCTTTTCTATTTGCTTTTCCAACATGTGCTCCCAAATGTCAAGAGCCCATGTTGGTATGAAGAGTTTTCCAGTAAACTCAGTACTCATCTGTACACATCAAACAAGTACACTGCAGTATTTCCCGCTAATCACAAAATATTTGAGGAAATGACATCCGACTTCCAAAAGTACTTACACATCATGCATGGGAAACAGTACCGTTTGCGCTGCTTGCCATACTTTTACATCATTGGTCAACAAAAGTGTGGCACCACTGACCTGTACAACAGATTACTTCTCCATCCGCACGTTCACTTCAGCCTGGTGAAGGAGCCAAACTGGTGGACCAGGGCAGGCTTCAGTGAGTAAATACAGAACTTCAGAACTTGTGGAACTTCATTGATCCATATCAGTTATATCTCAACCACTTCTTCTTATGTCCAAGATCTTTGCTGGGTGATCAGTCACTCCTTCACTTTTGTTTTTACTTTCTTGTTCTTAATGTTGGTAACTATTGACTGTAGAGCCATATGATCTTTATTCACTACTTTTTTCTTTCTTCTTTTCCACTTTCACTCACCCTTGTAGGTCTCAGGGTGATTTTTGGAATAAAACATTGCATGAAATTCCTTCAAAATAAGACAATACTTTAGTTTTTTTTCTTCAAATAATTTGGACAATTCAAGTGCCGTCCACGGCACATTGAACTACCGTAATTTCCGGACTATAAGCTGCAACTTTTATCACACAATTTCAACCCTGCGGCTAATGTATGCATTTTTTCTAACAACCGCCAGGGGCGCTCGAGCAGAAAGGGTAAGAGTGAGACAGGTGGTGTCGAGGAAGAGTCACAACCGCCAGTAAACACCATAGAAGAAGAAATTTAACGTACGGTAACGCACTTTGTACTTGAATAAAATTAGCATAAACTGACCCTCATCCTGGAAAATGCGAAAAGAGTGCGACTTATAGTCAGGTGCGGCTGATGTCTGTACAAAATGTTTTTTCCTTTAAAAAATGTACTGGGTGCGCCTTATAGTCTGGAAATGACAGTACTTCACTGAGTGCCTTTGTTTCCTTAATATCATTTTCTGCATTTTTCCTGTGTTTAGTGACGTTGATATACATCCCGTTGTTTACCAACAGATTATAAAGGATTTGATTATGCGTCCGTGCACTTTGATTTTAAAGTTCCTTTGAAGGATTACCTGGATCTGTTCGACTCGGCATCCAGACTCATCCAGGAGGGTCTCAACAACAGTGCAGCTAAAATAACCACAGGTGAATGTGTCAACGTGACGTCACTCCAGGTTCATTGTCCTTTTTTCCCAACAGACCAGTGGGAAGTTCATAAAAATGTTAAGCCCTCTTCATGTCTTGACAGGTGATGCCAGCACCACCCTCTTTAATGAAAACTCTGTGTGGTACTACTACACAAACACCACAAACTTAAACGACTTGGACCCCACTTTCATAACTGCAGACTTCATTCACGCAGTTCAGCCTGATGCAAAAATCATAGTTCTTCTTAGAGACCCAGTGGAGAGGTAGGAGATCAGCTTCAATCCTAATTTTTACCAACTTTTTCTAATGTCTGAGATCTTTGCTTGGTGGTTACAGTTATTTTTGATTCTCAAAGTCTTTGTTAAGCCACACCTGAAACATGGGTGCCATTCTCATGCTTCATCATAACCTTTCATTGTCTTTCCATCTTTTCGTTCCTCTGGCAACTTATGGAAACAAAAACAAGCAACACAAAAAACACTGGCTGTACAGAGAGCAGTGCTCAGCCACTTGAATGGTTTGGCGCCCCGGGTGGAGGGTGGAGTTAATTACAAAACAGATTCATTCATTGAGATGTTAGCGTTACGTCACACCCAACAAAACTACAACCGAACTCATGGTGTTTCTCTGTGTTCAAGGCTTTTCTCAGATTACCTGTACTTTGGTCAAAGCAATAAGTCATTGGAGGACTTCCATATGAAGGTAGTACAATCAGTGCAGATATATCAGTCGTGCCTGGCTAAGAAATCCCTTCGGAGTTGCACCTACAACCACAGGGTGACCTACACCATGAAGGTGAGATAGAGAAAAAACACATTTTCACTGGTTTACTCTTAAAATACTTTGGTCAAATGTTGGGTACTCTAGTCCAGCAAGTGGCCGTGTGACTGCAGCCATAAGCACACAGTTTGACCAATCAGCTGTCTGTGGACTGAGATCAGTCTACAGACTTCTTCTCTTTTTGGTTTGTTCCTTCTTCAGGTGTTTCCACTGTCAATCATCTTTTTCCATCTCCCACTTATCCTGTCCATCTTCTCCTCTGACTCCAACTACCTCCATGTCCTCCCTCATTGCATCCATCAATCTCCTACCTGGTAGCTCCATCTCTAGGATCATTCTTCTACCAATGTCTCCACCGTCCCTCCTCTGAACATGTCCAAACCATCTCAATCTGTCTTCTCCAAATCTTCCTGTCTGTGTTGTCCCTCTAATCACCTCATT
>JAFBJS010008811.1:0-37639 GCA_016785265.1 Paraplagusia blochii
TTGCTTTCTCTCTCTCTCTTGTGCACTCTCCACTAGTCACCTGTGTTTTTTTTTTGTTTTTTCTTTTGCATTGCTGTGATTCTACTGCTTTATTGCAGGAACCTTCCAGACTACAGTGTGATACATTTAATGCACAGAGATAACTTGACATCCAAACGATCATGGGACCCAAATAAAAAAAAAAAAAAAAAAAAAATCCACCCATCCATGGCGGTGACTTTCCAGTGAACTCTGCAGGGAGTCAGCCCATAAATACAGAGCTTACAGTGAGACAGCATAATGTGCCTCCAGCAAAACAGGCACATGCACTTCACCATCTTCTGCGCAGCACATATTGAGCCATCCACTCAGTCCATTTACAGTGGCTGAAGTGGCAGCTCATATCTCACATGGCCTCTGATATTGTTTGAGCAATTTTGTTACGTTTTTGAAGCGTTTGATTGCGAGATGTTAATATATACATCTATTTCTTCTCCGTTTGGCTTGTACCCTTTTTCAGTGTTAGGGTTAGGGGTTACTACAGCATGTCAACAATTTCCTTCTCACTCTGTCTACTAGGTAGCTCCATCTCTGAGATCATTCTTCTTCCAATATAACCACTGTCCCTCCTCTGAACATGTCCAAACCATCTCAATGTGGCCTTTTCTACAAACCTTTATGTCTGTGTTGTCCCCCTAATCATGCAATTCCTAATCCTTTCCATCCTAATCACCCCACCATCTTTAACTGCTCCACCTCCAGCTCTGTCTCCTGTCTTCTACCTATTGTTAATGTCTTTAAATCATATATCATGGATAGTTTCACAACTGTCCTGTAAACCTTTCCCTTCAGCTTAGCTGAAACTCTTCTAACACAAGTTTTAAGTTGTAATTAGCGCATGTTTGCATATATATGTGTGTGTGTGTGTGTGTGTGTGTGTGTGTGTGTGTGTGTGTGTGTGTGTGTGTGTGTGTGTGTGTGTGTGTGTGTGTGTATAAAGTTAAGGATGAGGAATTCAGAGGTGTTTCAGTTGACTCCAATGTCAACTTTTCCTCATTTCGGAAGACATTGCCACTCAACTTCAACTTTATTTCAACTGTCTTTGTTTATAGTGCCATAGCAAAACAGCCGTTATCTCAAGGCACTTTGCAAACAAGATGCAGTGAACAGAAAAATACCCTTACAGACCCCCAAATGTCCTCTTCCCTGAGTAGCAATCACTAGAGAAAGTTATGAAAATCAAGAAAAAGAACTCCTTGTCATTGTGAATACACAATAAGATGTGAACACTGCAACCAACCCATCACCAAAGTGAACATTGGGCAGCTTTGAAGGCCTAGGTGTGTGGGAGTGTGTGGGGACACTGCCATGCTCAGTGAAACTTAGGAGTAGGTGGATTCGAACCTGGGACCCTCTGGACCCAAGTCGAATTCCCTGAACACTAGGCAGTGTTTGAGGATGATAAAAAAATAAATAAATAAAACAAAGTTAATAACTTGGTTTGCTATAGAAACAAGGAGAGAAATTGCAAAATTTGTAAGATTTATTTTGCAACAGTGGATGTTTTTCAATGCATAATTTTACCGTTTCCTAGTATCTTACATGTTTCTCCAGAAAGTTTCTCCAGAATGTTCTCCGTGTTTTTTGTCCTAACTTTTTGTCACAATATTTTATGTTAAATGATAATTTAATTTTTTAATTTAATTTTTTTTTATATATATTTTCAGTCAAAAATCTGTCAGTTTTCTTAACTTTATATTTGAGACAAAATAAGACTTTTAACTTCAGCAAACGTCTACATCTACCATCTGATTTTTAGTTTTTTTTTTTTGTTTGTTTGCTTTCTTTAACGTCATTACAAAAGCTCAGTCTGTACGCGTACAAAGCTGACATAATTAAAGTAGAAAAGCAGTGGCAAGTACATGCTGCTTATATAACCACAGCCTGCAGGTTAGTATTCTGTCTTTGAACATTGGCCAAAGTCTGTTGACGCTAATATTTGCCCCTCGTAATTTAATCAACGCTGCCTTTAGCGTTGGATTCTTTGAAGGTGTTCCACTAACAGATCTTCATGCACGAAGACAAGTGCAGGTAAACAAAGACAAGCCTCAATAATACAACATTTCCTTGTCAAAATGTTTGGTAAACAAGTCTGTTACACCGGGGACTGATTTTGTTAGTCAGCCCAGACAGGATATTGTAACAGCTTGCAATAAGCTCCTGGCTTTCTACTGCTACTTAATTATTTACCAGTGCTGCAGAACTGAGGAGTCAAAAATAGACTTCCTAAACAATATTCTACATCACTTTGAAAATACAGCACACTTTAATTAAGGAACCATGTTTTTGAGACAGTGTTTTGACATTTATTTTTCTTAGTCGGTGTGTTTTTTAGGATGTTCTATAACTTTTTTTTTTTTTTTTACGCCACGGACAAGTTAAATGTCTTGTTGTTAGGTTGTGGCAGGTAAATACACCTTAATAAAATAAAATTTCTGGTGTTCTGATACATTTTCTTACCTATAAAATCTTCCTACCCGAATTAACTGTACATGGGGCTGTGCAAAGATTTCTCAAGTGCAAACAGCCAATAAACTTCTGCTACCGGACTGATATATAAACTGCAAATCTTGTATCAATGACTCTGCGTCATTTTGAGTTTATTGCTGTTGTCTTCACTGAGAAAATATTTCCTGTTATGTTCTTTTGTTGATATGGATCAAGTGTAAGTAACAGCCAGATGGGACCAAAGGAAACATTATTTCTCTGCGGCACAATTCACCCGTTGTTCCAGCTCCCGGTGGTTGGGGACCACTGTTTTAGGGCATAGCTGTGTCACATATATATATATATATATATATACATACAGGTGGAACAGCCTTCCACCTCACTTAAGAGC
Organism: Paraplagusia blochii; assembly: GCA_016785265.1. Classification (NCBI taxonomy): domain Eukaryota; kingdom Metazoa; phylum Chordata; class Actinopteri; order Pleuronectiformes; family Cynoglossidae; genus Paraplagusia; species Paraplagusia blochii. Next base: position 2,879 of record JAFBJS010008811.1, read on the forward strand.
CACCCAGTACACTGACTGTTTAAAAAATAGGCCTACAAACCTTTTTATTCCAGGACATATGGTTTTTTTTTTTTGGTTTTTTTTTATGCTTTTATGTCTGTAGCACTTTGAGATCCCAGGGATGGAAAGTGCATTATAAATAAGATGTATTATCATTATATTATTAGGTATGTTTTAGGTAGATACTTATTTCTGTAAAAACTGCATTTTTACATAAATATAAATTAACCTCAAAGAAGAATGTCCATATAACTTATTTTATTTATTTTTATTCATGAATTTTAGAATTTCTATATTCCTGATGCACAGTTTAGGTGCGTAATGTTTTTCATGAATATGTCCATGTGACATATTCCGACTTTCAGGTAGAACTTGAATGCAACGTCAGTTTCAGCAACAAATAGGTTAAATATCCTTCCTTTGTTTTACCACTGATGTTTGCTGTCTTATGTAAGGACAATGTGTGTTTGTTTCCTCCTAATCATGCCTCACAGAAATTGAGAAATATTATATTATTTCTCAATTTTGAGAGTTGAGTTGAATTCTCATAGTTGAGAGTTGAGTTTGATACATATGTGTCAAACTCATGGCTCGGGGACCAAATCTGTCCCGCCAAGTCATTTTGTATGGCCCGCAGAAGGTTGCAAAGCATTTTACAATGTTTATACAGAAGAGGTACACAATAATGAACAATATATATATATATATATACATATATATATATAGCACCATAAAGACAATTTAATACATATTTGAAATATATATAATCATCAAACAATAATATATATGTTAAAATAACATTTAGTATGTTATTGATTATCAAAAGATATCTGTATACATTTAGAATATGAGAATAATGAAAATATATAAATAAAGAAAAAAAGATAAAAATGTTGATCAAAGTAATTTACTTACTGTGCATTATGCAAACTTATTATCATCAGGCCTAAAAAGATCAACAAAGTTGCTACACCTTGACTTATGATAATGTTGATTTGAACTATTCTGTCACTTTTTCGTTGCATTATTGCAAACATCTGGTATTTTTTTTCATTGTGTTTCTATCCTTAAAAAAAAAAAAAAAAAGATTATTTAAAGGCAACGCTAACATTCGAAAGGATTTAATTGATACTTTTAGTTTTATAATAGCAAACGCCATCTGTCCTTAATGAGTTTAAAGTTAACTTTTATAATTACCGGCTCCTTATCAGGTCGTTCCATCCTGGAGCAGACAGGACAGATGAGGACTCAGTTGGTTAACTGACTGACCTGCTGATTCATGGAGCTGGACGTTGGCCATTGCAGCAGATGTGACATTGATCCTTTTGACCACAGAAGTAGATTGACCTTAAATCTGCGGTTGTGATGTAATTAAAAGCAGTATGTATTTCAGGAAATCTAACCGTGAACCAAAGGCCATCGTGTTATTAACTGACCTGCCACTGCAGCTCGGCCAACGAAACGTGAGTGAAGTCAAGGTCTGGGTCTCCGTACTGCGCTCCCAACTTCTTTTTGAAATAGAAAACAGAAATATGGAAAATATACGTTCACAAAAGGATCTGTCAGATTGAATGAAGTGTCTTCTGCTAAATATTTCAAAACACAAACTCAAGGCCTGCAGATGTGAACAGATGTGGCCTGCCTAGTCATTTTGTATGGCCTGCCGAAGGTTGCAAAGCATTTTACAATGTTGATCCAGCAGAGTTACACAATAATGAACAAAATAAGTGATGTCAAATAATAATAACTAATTGTAGTAACATGTATTAATGTATTAGAGAGTAATCACAGCTATAGTTCTTAATTATTCATGTTGCCCTCAGGTAGGTAGGTGGGTGTCTGGATGGATGGATTGGTGGATAGATACGTAGACAGACAGACAGACAGATAGAAAGATATATATGTATGTAGAATATATGTATATATTATATATATATATATCTTGCTGCTCAAGATTCAGAGAGTAGAAAGTTCCATGATTTATTTTTCTATGCCAATAACTGCTTTGACTCCATACCTGAGGGAAATTACATTGGATTTAATATCAAAGACAGTCATGCTGGTGTTAGTTATTTACAATATTTCTGCTGACTGAGTTTTACAATTTGATTTTGGCTAAAACTCCCCGGTAGAAAATTTATATCTAATGTTTTTAGTAAAGTGCCTTGAGACTAATGAATTTTTTTTTTTTTTTTTTATTAAGGCTGGCACCAATTGGAAAAATAATCTATGTTTACCTGTTGTTTACCTTTTACTGTTATTATAACAGTTTTGTTGTTTAGGAATGCATACATTAAAAGTATATGTTGTTCACTAGGGATGTGCCATAAACATCCTTGTCTATTATTATTATTATTATCATCATTATTATTATTATTATTATTATTATTATTATTATATAGTCGTAGTAGTGGACTGTACTTTGGCCTACAGAAAATATCTCAGTCATTGGGGTATAGCTCCAGGTTACACCTGCTGGACATGTTTGAATTCCTGCCATGGTGGTCAATGTCCAGAGGGCTCTGCACCCCAGGAAGGTATAGTGTGGTTCAAAGTGATTTTGGTGACAGTCATGGAGACTGCGATCATAGTACTGTAGGAGTTATATTCTTTGAGGAATCCTTATCCTTGTCCTCCAGAAGTGATTAAGATGGACAGGATCAGGAATGACATCATTAGAGGGACAATGCAGACAGGACAGATTGGAGAAAAAGTTAGAGAAGCCAGATTGAGATGGTTTGGACATGTTTAGAGGATGGACAGTCGATACATACGTAAGTAGAATGATCCTAGAGATGGAGCTACCAGGTAGGAGACAAAAAGGGAGATTGATGGATGTAGTGAAGGAGGACATGGAGGTGGTTGGAGTCAGAGTAGAAGAAACAGAGGACGGGGGAGATGGTGTGGCACCCCCAAAAAATGGCATGCAAAAGAATTCTGGGAGGTTCCTCTTCTGTTTGTTATGGGCTTGGGCCCAAAATGAGGTTTTGGTGTTTTATGCTCAATCTAAGATTTTATGATTTCATTATACAACATGTCTGTTCAGGAACAAGTTGGTGTTTTGTAAAAGCTGATTAAAAACTAGATACAAAACCTTAAACAAAAGAATATAACTCTTCAAATAAAGGAGGCAGAAATGCAAAGCACTTGTAATAAAAGCTTTTCCCGGAGTCACATAAGTGATTCCTTCTCCATAATAATCATAGCGGTATTTATCAAAATGTCAAACACAGCGCCGACAAATTAAGAATGCTGAAAGAAAACAGAACGGCGGCATTTTAAATTCCGAGCATGCGAGATCTGATTCTGATTTTATCACACAAGTGCAGAGAGTTAAAAGGCCAACTTTTAGCCAGTGTTGCTCACATCCCTTTCACTTAGCACTTATGGAAATTGAGGCCATTAAATATACACAGGCTACATTTGCTGGATCGGCTTTTTACATAAACACAACAAGCTCACTTTGTATTTTGTCAAGGTGCCAGGGAGTGAACATGCACTGAATGCCTGCATATCCCTGAGAGCGTAGATAAAAAAAAAAAAAGAAAAAGAAAAAAAAACACTTTTTCATCGGTCTCTAAGCTCAGGCTCAGATACCTGTGATGCTATAGCTCTAGACTGAAAAATACTACTTTTAGAGATACATACATAGTTATGATGTGCATCGATTGATATGATTTAATGCATGTCCCATCATTTATGTAATCATCAGAAGATTTTTGGATTTGGAGATCTGTGCAAATATCATTCTCTTTTGTAGCGATAGGAGTAAAACAAAATACAATCCTCCTGAGACCTACGAAGGCTCCATTTGCAAATACGCGTCTCGCTGCAGTTACCATGGGTTCTGATCTGTCAAAGACCATGTTTCACATCGGTTTGTTATGTCGGCATCAAACCGCATCCTCTTTGTGGCGACGTCAAGCTCACTTTATGTGATTTGACAGCCGTTCGTTACCGCTTAGACACACCGAGTAAAGACATGACTACGGCTCATTTGTAGTTTCTGCTGTTAAAGATTGAGAAAAGAAAGATGAAGCTTTTATAGAACTAACATAAATAGCAGGTAAAACTAATGTATAAATTCTAAAATGCTAAACATCTTATAGCTTTTTTGGTGTCATCTACTGGGGAACAGCGTGCATTGCATTGGGAAAAAAAGAAGTACAATGATAATGCAAATCAATTATTTAATTTGGACAAGGTTGGCGGGCACATTAAAAAGCTTTGGGTTAAATACCAGAATACCAAGACTCCCCTGTAATTTTGGAGCCAGAAAAGTCTCAAAAAAGAACACACGCGTAAGCACGGATCTGCAAGTGTATTCTGAGAAGAGCACATAAACAACGCTTCAACTCAAAATACGTTTGAGAATTCTTCAAAATCCGTTTGTGATTTGTGGTACACACATGCAAATCATGTGTTTATGTGAAACTTTGTGAAACTACACACATGCATTTTTTTTTTTATTTTTGAGACTCGTCTTACACGGACAAGATGCGCTTGTCAATTCTGCTACGTCAGTCCTTCACCAGCCAATCAGAAGTCTCACTCACTTGCAGCCAATCACACGGCAGTGTCCCCATGAGGGTCCATGTGTGACGTCACTAAACTGCTCCCGCCAATGTATTTTGTCATGTGAAGAGTTGTTTGTGTGCTCTTCTCAGAATACGCTAATGGATCCGCGCTTGCGCTTGTGTTCCCTTTTGACACTATTCTGGCTCCATAGTAGTCGGTTGGAACTGAAAAAGCCTCTTGGATGAAGAGGGGAAACTTCTTCAAGAAACCAACCATGTCCAGTGGCCCTCAAAGGGATTTGAGATCCCATCCTAGGAAGTTAAACTGCTCATCAATACCAGATCAGACTTCTTCAGACAGGTGTGACAACAACTCTCATTCACATCTGGACATGTGACAAGATAAAACTGCTCATTAACATCAGGAGTGGTTTCTGTCTGAAAAAGTGTGACCAAAACAACTCTTCACACCGTTGTCCACTGGTGAAGAGAGTGGTCTAGAGGAATAGAACTAGTAGAGTTCCCTTTTACATCAACCAGAAAGTGATAAAGTTCCTCAGTTGAGGAATGAATCTTCCTTTAACTCCAACTGAACTTTCTGGACTTGTATGTTTTCCTTTCTTAATCAAAACTGGGCATGGGCAATTCATAGACTTCCAGGCAATAATAGGTACTCAAATTTGCTAGGTGGGAGGGGTCAGGAGAAGACAGCTTGAGCATTTGTGTGAACTACTATTAATTGCATATAAAAGAAAGACATTTCCACACAATGTATTGGGAAATTGCTGGCGTTGTAGGGATATGTCAGAAGGATAATAATGATTTAAATTTGTGGTATAATTTTGGACAAGTTTGGCGGGCCGAATAAAATGCCAAATGGGCCACACCTGGGCCCCGAGCCTTCGTTTCCCCAGTGTGGTCAAAAACAGATTACAGATAAACTTAATTTGGTATTTAAGAATGGTTTGAAGGGCACTGGCAGGTGGGCGTTACCGCTGGCGCCATGACCAGGTGCTAAAGGTCATGGCGGATGCCATCGCCACATGAATCTCCACCAGCAAAGTCCAACAACCAACAAGGCATTCCATCGCCTTCGTAAGGGCTGGGGAGAAGCCGCCGCAGCAGCCCCGGAGTTAAGCAGGGGGGCTGCTGGCAACAGCTCGCAACTGGCAGCTGATAGTCGACCTAGGGAGACAGCTCAAGTTCCCGGAAAACATTGCAGCGACCAAGCTCAGGCCAGATATGGTCCTGGTTTCAGAAACCACAAGGCAAGTTTTTTTGCTAGAGTTGACTGTCCCCAAGGAAGATGGAGGAGGCCTTCGAGAGGAAGATGGCCAAATATGAGGAGCTGTCAGGTGAATGCCGAAGCAAGGGATGGAAGGCTCGATGCAACCCCATTGAGGTTGGATGCAGAGGATTCGTTGGCCAGTCACTCATCAGGACACTCAAGATGCTGGGAGTGAAGGGACTGCAGAGCAGGAGAGCCATCAAAAACATCAACGATGCCACATAAAAGGCATCCAGATGTCTGTGGATCAAGCGGGGCGATCCGTGGACACGTGCTCTTAAGACACAAGCCGGGACTTGATCACCCCGGCTGGGTCCCCTGGGTGAGGGTGTCTGTTGAGAGACCCGAAAGACCTGATGAACCCAGGTGTCAACACTGATGATGTGTCTTAAGTTGCACAGATGTGTATATTTTGAGCTTGCTATTAGTGGATAACTTAATTACTACCTTGTTATTTTAGTTCTTCCGACTTGTACAGGTACTGGCTGCACATCCTGGAGTCTGGATCTTGCAAAGCCTTCGTCATTATACAGAGACAAAGACGTTCATGTACATGAGTACATGATATATTGGCAGTAAAATATTTTACAACTATAAGTGTGTGCAGATTGAATGCCTTGGTTTTTTTTGTGGTTTAGTTCACAATCATAGCCATATATGCAGGTGTACTAATATATACTATATGCGATTATACTTTCCTTCAGTGTTTCAGTTTTCCGACCATCATTTCTAAACCCTGGGTAATTTCACCATTAATATTTAGCCTGGAGCGCCACCTATTATATGCTATTAGAATGGGCCAGTTAAATCTGTGTTGTATTTATTTTTTAGCTGATTCTCTATGTGTTTTCCACTATGCCGTACAATACGTGCAAGGAATCTTTCAGTCTTCCAGCCGCCGCAGTCAAGGTTAATGTATACGCAGATAATGGAGATGATGTTCTGGAAGACGTCCTCACATCGGTCCAGGATTCATAACTGCATTGCATTACAGAGATCATTAGAATGATGGAACAAGGCCCTAGACATGTCTGTAGAGCATGTTCGCACACACAGGCCTACACACACAAAAGCCCTTTTAACAGGTTGACGGCTCTATTCCTGACACACACTTGAGATTTCACTTCATGCACTCCAATGACCCCACAACCCCTTACGTCCAAATCTGTGTAGCACACTTAACCCTGAGCCCTTTGTGTTTCAAGTGCTGCATAAAAAATGTTGTCACTGACTGTCCAACCTTTGCGGGTTCTATTGACTTTGGCGTCAACTGGAGCTGCTTGAAAAACAAATGTGTCCGCTGCTGGTATTTATCCAGTTCAGAGTCCGTTCTTTTGTTGGCTCATTGGAGGAATCTTAAATTGATAGAACCAGCATTAGTGACTTATTGCACTAAATTCTATACCATGATGACCATGGACATTCTGGTTAATTATTTCTGGGGGTAAAAGTATTCTCTTAGATATTTTCTTTAGGAGTGCCAAGGGTGGACAGGATCAGGAACAAGGTTATTGGAGGGACAACACAGACAGGAAGGTTTGGAGAAAAAGCTAGAGAAGCCAGATTGAGATGGTTTGGACATGTTCAGAGAAGGGACAGTGGTAGAAGAATGATCCTAGAGATGGAGCTACCAGGTAGGAGACAAAGAAAAGATTGATGGATGCAGTGAGGGAGGACATGGAGGTAGTTGGTGTCAGAGTAGGGGGATTGAGGAGGTTGATCTGCCTGGGTCAACCCTGAAAATGGGACAAGTTGAAAAATTGGTTGTGCACAGAGACCAATCATTTTTAACTGTACTCTGTACTCCTTCACCTGTCCATTCTCGGGTTTTCAGGTTCTCCACTTTTATTTGTAGCCTGGAAGATTGTTTTAGTGGTCTGTATATAGTGCAACATACTATATCCATTGGGATAGAAACGAATGGACAGACAGACAGATGGAATAAAATAGAATAGTCCTTTATTGTCATTGTACCTTGAGGGGTACAACGAAATTGGGGATCTGGGATAGAATTCAATTCCACCTTGTGGTATTGGTAGCCTAGAGGTTAAAGGAAAGGAAAGGAACTCGTCATTGTGATTCACCGCAGACCACTGCACACAGTTGGTGGTCAAACATGGAACCCTCCAGATTCCTTAACCAATTCCAGTCTGATTTATTAACCACTAGCCAACCACTCCTCTCCGTGAAGGAAGCACACCTCAGTGGCAACCTGGAAGCACAACCAGGTTGCCACTAAGGTGCTCTGAGCATAGCACCAACCCAAAAGCGACATCATTTCCAGTGGGCTCACCACCCATCCTCACAGTATGGAGCAGTGTGATTTGGGTTGCAGTTGCGGAGACCACTGCCCTTGCAACCCAGAAACCCATAAGAGGAAGCAGATAGATTAATTTATTTTTGCCTCAGTAGTCAAAAAATTCCAGCTCTCCTGTAAAAGGCTACATTTTCATAGGATTTCAACATTTTCCATGTTGTTTTTGTCATTGCACGTATTAAATGGTGAAAGTAATTTCCTTGGTGAAGAATATTTTATGTCTTACTGTAAGCATGCCTTCAGCAGAAATATGATTATACCAGGGGGCATCCACTACCCTGGCTGCCCCTCAGGTTGTATCCAGCCCCAGGGACAGAGGCCCTAAAATAGACCCATACTAACAGATGGACAATATATGAAAAAGGAAATGAGTAAAATAGCGCTTAGGCTGCAATTTTTACAACTGCATAAGTCATTGCTGAGGGAGGAAATTGCAAGGAAAGAAAGAGACAGAAGAAAGCATGCAGGGAAATGAGAAGGCGCGTCAGTGAGGCAGTCGCATAAAGGACAGACTGTCTGATTCGTCATCTGTCCTCACATTTTTAGGTCGTGCGGGAAAATCAGACGCAAGTGCTGACTGTAAATGTGCACAAGTGTGGCATCATTCCGACCATATCTGGATTCATATCCTTACACCTTTTGCTATGATCTCTGATCTCCTTCCTCCATAAAGGAATCAGCCTCCGTTTTGTCCTTTACTGATTCACACATTCAGTTGAAACTAGAAACAGTCGGTATTTTCCGGGATTGTCCACTAATTGCATCTGAGAGCCTGAGCAGGACGGCGTTTGTGTGAATATTGGGTTAGTTAAGGCAGACGTGTGGGTGTGTGGCACGTCTTTACAGTTATTAACTTTGACTGCGGGTTCTCCCAGGACTCCACCATGTGTTCTGCTCGCAGAGCACAGCTGAGGCTTGTTGAGGCTGACTTGTTGTGAAAAAGCAAAACACTCAGGCCTGCGCATGACCATGGGGCATCACCCCCTGCAGGGCACAACCAAACATGCCGCTGGCAAGCTTTAAAGGATTGGTAAAAACAAAAAAAAAAGTGTATGTAAAGAAAAAGTTAAAAATCAGCAAAACAATGAGTTCTAATGCTACATATGTTTAGTATTCGTGTGCTGAGCTTCTTCTTCTTATCCTTCCAGCTTGTCCCTTTTTCAGGGGTTGCGACAGCAAGTCAACAATTATAATCTCACCTTGTCCTCTGTATCTTTAACTCTAACTCCAACTACCCTCATGTCCTCCCTCACTGGATCCATAAATCTCCTCTTGGTCTTCCTCTTTCTCTCCTACCTGGCAGCTGTATCTCTAGCATTCTTCTACCAATATAACCATTGTCCCTGCTCTAACATGTCCAAACCCTCTTAATCTGGCTTCTCTAGCCTTTTCTCCAAACCTTCCTGTCTGTGTTGTCCCTCTAATCACCGCATTCTTGATCCTGTCCATCCTTGTCACCCCTAAAGAGAACCTCGGCATCTTTAACTCCCCCATCTCCAGCCTCTAATCCATCCATCATGGCTGGTCTCAAACTGTCCTGTAAACCTTTCCCTTCACCTTAGCTGACACTCTTCTACCACAGATCACTCCTGACTTTATTCTCTAATCGTTCCATCCTGCCTGTATTCTATTCTTCTCCTTCTCTGTCACAGTCTTCACTGCTCTGAACAGTTGATCCTAAGAATTGTATTTTCACGACTATAAGGCGCTGTAAAAGTTCAAAATGTGTGTCACGCCCTAGTGCAGTGCGCTCTGTGCGTGCACTCTATTTTTAATTATGTACACTTGCAGTCTTGTGTGTATGTTGTTGTTGTTGTTGTAAGGCGGACTAGTAGAGGACACCATGAGATATGGAGACAGAATAGTCTCAAAAAGAACACACGCGTAAACACTGATCCGCGTGCGTATTCTGAGAAGAGCACACAAACAACGCTTCACACGCTAATATACGTTTGTGAATTCTTCCAAATACGATTGTGAATTGTGGTACGCGCACGCAAATCGTGCTTTTAATGTGTGAAACTACGCGCACGCTAATTTGTATTTCTGAGACTCGTTTTACGGCGACCAGATTTGTGAGCGTAATTTTGCTACGTCACTCCGTCACCAGCCAATCAGAAGTCTCACTCGTTTGCAGCCAATCACACGGCAGTGTACCCCAACCCCACGAGGGGCCGTCTTTGACGTCACTAAACTGCGTCCAAGAACCAAGTTCAAGTCCTACAATAATGGTGTCTGGAAGCGGCAATGGCGAGCGTTTGAGTTAAGTATGTAAGCATGTTATCACATGATAGTTCATGTAGCATGACGGACAAACAACTGATATACAAAAAGTTAGATGTGTATAAGAGACAGGCATCTTTAACTCCTCCTTTTCCAGCTCTGCCTCCTGTCATCTACCTATTCCTAGTGTCTCTAGTCCATCAATCATGGCTGGTATCACACCTGTCCTGTAAACCTTTCCCTTCACCTTAGCTGACTCTCTTCTACCACAGATCACTCCTGACTTTATTCTCTAATCGTTCCATCCTGCCTGTATTCTATTCTTCTCCTTCTCTGTCCCAGTCTCCACTGCTCTGAACAGTTGATCCTAAGAATTGTATTTTCACGACTATAAGGCGCTGTAAAAGTTCAAAATGTGTGTCACGCCCTAGTGCAGTGCGCTCTGTGCATGCACTCTATTTTTAATTACGTACACTTGCAGTCTTGTGTGTATGTTGTTGTTGTTGTTGTTGTTGTAAGGCGGACTAGTAGAGGACACCATGAGAACGTTAGAGGGGGAAGTGTGGGCGTGGATTGTATATAAAACCTGCGCCCTATGATCAGGTGCGTCTTATGTTTGAGTTAAATATAGTAATGGCACACATAACTGAGACTGTGCCTTTTTGTATGGTGCACAGTGATTACTTTATAGCCTTCACTTGATTAATTTAAAGGCGTGAAACATTAAATACAAAAAGTGTGTTTTTGTCACACTTTGAATGATAAATCTTGATATTTCGTGATTAGTAATCAACATCACAATTAATTGTGATCAAAATTCCGGCAGCCAATGTTTCAACAGATCACAGATTTCTTTTTTATATATATATTATCGTATTAGGATGCAAAAGGTTAAAAATATATATATTTACAGGACATAAAAACTGGGAACGTGCTCACAGAGAACATGTGATTTAGATATTCGATGAATGAAAAAAAAAAGTGTTTTATTGTGTCACAATTAATCATAATTGTGATAAGTCATGATCAATTGATTCAATTACGACAGTTAATGATTTCTTATGATTTATCACATGTATTCATGATTTATCATGATTATTAGGGCATGTTCCTAAATATTCGCGATCAATTGTAATTATGATCAAGATTAGTTTATAGCCTCCACTTGACTTATCAGTAAAATATGTGAAACATTACATGCACAAAAAAGTTTATATATTTTTTTTTCTTTGTCGCACTTTGAAAGAAAACAAATCTTGATCAATCAACATCCCGATTAATCAACATTAAAATTCAGACAGTCAGTGTTTCACAAATCACGCCCCCCCCCTTTTTTTTTTTTTTTTTATGTTTTTTTTTTTTCAATGACATATTCAATGCTGTTGCAAAAGGTAAAAAATATATATATATATTATTTAAGACAAATAAAAGCTGGGAACCTGCTCACAGAGGTCTTGTGATTGTGATCTTGTTTAGACATTAAATTAATGAAAACAGTGCAATTCCTCTTGGAACCTTCATCCAACTCTGCCCACAAGTGCCAATCAGGCTCAGTCTACAAAGTCTTGGAAGATGCAGGCCATCTCAGAGAGTAGCTTGAATAAGAAAAATAGAAAATGAAAGAGTTGATTATTTCACAGTGCTTTACTGTTGTTGTTTGTTCACAGGGGAGAGAGAGATAGTGCAGGGCAACGTTACACCCTGACTAAATTGATTTTGGTTTGGGTTGAAGGTTTTATCAAAGCGTCTAATCCTCGGAGGATGGGATAAATCTAATCAGAATGTTTTTCTGTTGGGATTAGTGTGTGCTCTCCCTCACGTTCATTCTTTTACTGTGGTTGGCTCGTGAACAGTTTTTTTTTTTTTTTTTTTTTTTTTTTTTTTTTTTTTTTTTTTTTTCCTCCCCGTTTTTCATTTTCCACTCAGGTTCTGCTCACTGTTATCCACTTTAGTCTGAAATACATAGATATTATTTGCAAGTTCCACTAATTGTCTAGTAAAATTATCACTTTAGTTTCTGTATATTCCCAAAAACCCTCCGATGCTTCACGCTCTGGCTTGTTACTCTGACTTGTTACTATAAATAATTCATTAGATAAAATAGTGTTTCTAGCAGGGCTTTAAACCCTTTTTTCTTTTTTTTTTCTGCCAATCTCGTTTGTTGTTCAGAAACGCCATTTAAACATTTCTGATTTTAAATTCCACCATAGAATTGTTGTTCCTAGACTGGTTAAAACGAAGATATACTGTTCATAGAATTAACATAAATTATTTTGCATGCTTGATACATTGCTCAGTAATTTAACAAATAAATCAACAATAGAAATCATTGATAATGCATTCTTACCCATTTACTATATTTCATGTTGACCAGCCCATCATTACCTTGGGCAAATATATTGACATTGTGTCTGAAACTAACATTTTCCATATTGACAGACTACGTTATTGACGTCTTACTGTTGCCTTTGAGATGTGTCAGTAGTTGGTAGTCAGTCCTCCCCATATAGTCTGATGGTCCACCCACTGTCTCCATTCATTCAGTAAACGTCATGGGAAGTCAATCTCATCAGGTCATTGACTTTGGAGGCTACATTGGGTTCTTAAAGTACAAAATAAACTGGTTACCATTATTTTTAAATAAATTTATCTATCTTGGGGCAGTGGTGGACCCTTGTGGTTAGAGATAGGGTTCTATGTTCGAATCCCCAGCCACAAGACAACGTGTTCACGGACACGTGATGCGTGTGTATGAGACAGAGAGTGTGTCTGTTGGTCTTGTAAATCCTTATTGTTGACGGCAACAGTTTTGACATTTCCACACGAAGCAACGTTTAATCAGCCAGATTAGGTGTTGGCAAACTTTTTGACTCAACGGCAGGCCAGGTTCTGGGTTACAAGATAGACAGAGTATTTGCTTGAAAGAAGATAACCGACATGTACAAGTCATAGATAATATTAAATAATTATTTAACTTGGACTAAGCCAATAGGCCACACATAGCTCCCATACCTTAGTTTGCCCAAGCATGATCTATATTCATTAAAGGGGAATGTGAACTGAGGTCCACTGAAGCTGGCACTATCCCCTATCACTGCTCCACAGTCACTGAAAGCTGCCTACTGTTTATGATGGGTTAAATGCAGAAGTCAAATTCTTTCATTTCTCTATGATATGGAATTTGTTTCTTCCTCCCTGTTGTGGAACATAAAAAATACTCATATTGTTTCTGGTTCCGTTTCTCTTCCAAGCAAAATGCCAAAAGTATCCATTTTTGTTCCATGAACTGGTTCAAAGCCGTGGTTTCTATTATTCCAACTGAAATTGGGGGCATTGAACAAATTCCCCTTGATATTTTAGTTTCAGTAAGTTCTTCAAAATCTGTCCGTGGGTCAATTGGTGCCGAAGCGAAGAGAAATAATGTTTTCTTTTGGTCCCATCCGGCTATTACTTCCACTTGATCCATACCCATATCAACAAAATAACTGAACAATAGAATGGCTAGGATTCCATCATCAATAACGCAACTATGTTTGACTAGGAAATATTTTCTCAGTGAAGACAACAACAACAAACAACAAACCCAACATTAAGTAGAGTCATTGATACAACTTTCTAAGTCAACTTTCTGTGTGCACTTCAGAAATCCTTGTTGGGCCCAGGCACAGTTAATTTGCTATAGGTAGGTAAATATATCAGAACAGTAGAAAATTACATTTTATAGAGGGGTATTTATCTGCAACGACTTAATGACCGGTCCCTGAAAATAGTATAAGATATTTAATCGGTCCATGGCGCAAAAAAGGTTAAGGAACACTGGGGTAGGGCAGTGGTTCTTAACCTGGGTCGATCAAACCCTAGGGGTTCGGTGAGTTGGTCTCAGGGGTTCGGTGGAGCCTCTGCCACGGAGGTCAAGACACCGCGGAGGTCAAGACACACCAACTCACCCCACTGAAGTAGGGTTCGGTGAACGCGCATATGACTCGTGGGGTTCAGTAGCTCCAACAAGGTTAAGAACCACTGGCGTAGGCCAATGACGCACTAATCAGATGAGCTGATTATCGTGTTCACATTACAGCCAATCTGGCATAAACATGGGAGGAGCCATTTTTGCTTTATTTACATTTTATTTAAGTAAAAATAAATATGTTGCTGACTTGCAACTTTTTTTATTATTTTCTTCATGTTATTAGTAAGACACTATTTTTTTTTGTTTTGTTTAAGCTGCTTTCTCCACATGTCCATTACTGTACACCAAATAATGCGTTCTCCCTGTCTCAAGCAGAATTTTTTCTTCTTTTGCTTGAGTCCAGTCGGTACATGCAATGACAGTGTAGGTGTAATTTTCTTCTAAATGGCATCATGTCTTTATGGGCCCGATAATAAGATCACAGTGTTCCAGCTGCTGGGAGGAACCACACAAAGGTCATTTTAAAAGACGAGGAAATTGCGATGTCGCAATCGTTGACGGGGGTCTGCGGCAGATGGTTAATACAATCATCAGCCGGTTGCTAGCCTGTAGTTCAGTTTCTGAGTTTTATTTTCTTAGTCACAGTGTTTTATACATTTTTTTTTTCATTAAAGCTACAGATGCTGCTGTTTCACTATTAGCTGCAAAAAGCCTCATCATATGGGTTTGTTTTACTGGGGATCACATGATATACTGTCAAAAAATCTGGTGAATCTTATTCAATAAACTAGGGATTTAAAATACAGATGGAGCTTTTATGGTTTTACATCCCAAAATAATAATAAAATAATAGGACCAGACCCGCTTAACAATAGCCATCAAAGTGATTAATTTAATATAGCACTTTATGTAGCCAGATATTTACTGCTTATACTGTAGAAATATGTCCACTGTTTAACAGTAGGTACCCTTACAGAAGTTAAATGAACTTCAGGCCCAACGTTGGTGTTTTTTTTTTTTTTTTTTTCTCATGCCGCTGAAATGTTATTTCACAGGATAATGAGATGTCATTACAAAGTGTTAAAAAAAAAATTATAAAGAACTTTGCAAGTTCGTAAGTAGTTCTGCAAATGTTTTACATCGACTGAAGGTTTTAGTAGTTAAATTAAAAGACTCCATAAATAACGCAGGCCCTTGTCTAGTTACTGCCAGTGATGTTAATAAATGTGGTAATTATAAAGTAATTCTTTTTGGGGTTTTATTTTTCACTTTTTTTGGGAGTAAATGGGATTTTTTCCAACCTATTAAAACATTATTTTTTCTTGAAGTTTATTAGGATTTTTAACTTTTTAGAGTTACCATACTTTGAAAAAAAATACAACTTTTAAGCTTCCCTTGTCTTTACGCTATAATAGAGTGTATGCGTTCATGCAGTGTGGCTGTTGGTTTCCAATATGGGACCCCTTAGTAGACACTGAGCTGGCCAGGGACATCTTTGGAAATGATCCTGATTTATACAGGACAACAGTGGTGGGTTGAACTGTTGGAAGGACAAAAGACTTGGAGGTGGAGGTGGGACTGCAAGAACAAGGGGAGATGGAAAATGTTGATCTGCATTGGCAACCCCAGAAAAGGGAAATCATCCTCATCCTCTGTCCCTCTGTTACCCTGTTGCAGGGGCAGCACTCTCGCCGATTGCCACCCAAATCACACTGCACCATACTGTGAGCCCTCGTGGGTTGTTGAATAAGAATAAACAAAACAAAATAGTCCATACATACAATTGATGATGTTTAATCAGTGGCTGTTTCGTACCCACAAAGTCAGTGTTGACAAAAAAAAAAAAAATCACACAGACAGTTCCGGCTGCTCCAGGTGTGAATGACGAATGACAGACTCACCAACAGATCTGATAAGGCTGCGTCATTAGAGTAGAATGTCGTCAGCGAAATTTTCAACAGAGACTTCAATAAAGACGTGTCAAGCTGAGTAATGAAGCGGCAACGTGTCAGTTTAGGATAAAGAAAAGAAAAGAGAAACAAAAAAAGTAAACAAAGGAATAATTTAAAAGCAAACATGGCGCAGAGGCAAAGAAATCATATCTCCTTTGATAGCATTGCAGCTTGTTATTACCATCTCACCCTGGCTGCTCTAGTGCGGCGTAATCCAGAAAATCACTTGAGCGGATTATAATGCAATCCAATTATGCTTTATAGTCTGAGACTTAAAGAGTTCTTTTTAGCCTGTGTGGCTGTCAGACTGAGAGATGGTTCGCTTCTCTGAGTTGCGCGGTGAATCCTCTGCATCTGCATTAATCGTTATTACCATGGAGGATATCAAAACATTACATTTTTAATATTGTACTAATGGCAGGTACTGTTTATGACAGGTCTGGGCAATTATTTAAACTGCAGGTGGTAGTAAAATTTGAGACACGGGCCAGGTCAACTAAAACAAATGAGGAGTCAAGTATTGAATAAAGACGAAATGTTTTAATCCTCTTTGAGACCATCTATTTTAAAAATGTTGGCTTTGCAGGAAAAAGGTAGAAGGATAACAATAATATAAATTAAAAGTATCATTTTGACAAGTTTGGCAGGCCGGATTAAAAGCCTCAAACGTGCTGCATATGGCCCCCGAGCCCTAGTTTGCCCAGGTCTGGTTTACAACATTGTTGTTCATTCTTCTTTTTGTTAATGTAGAGTTAACTTTCAAGTTACTTTAACTGCTGCTGTCTCTCATTAAACATGCCTGCCCTTTCTGCGGTCTTCTGGAATTCAGTGGAAACATCCAACCGATGAGAATAGACGACGACATGTAAAGCAAACACCAAACACACTTGGAGCATCAAGCACTCCCGATTTAATTGGTTTGGATTTCATTCTCTTTTTCAGTTGCTCTTTTGTGTTTTCGTATCCGTTTGTGTGTTTTTTTTTTTTTTCTATCTGAAGTTATGAGACTAATTTTGGTCTCATTAATTTCCTCAGTTTTTGTCCTCTCAGTGAATTGTTCATTTCAGAAGAGATTTTATTTTTGTTATTGTTGTTTCACATTCTTTTCTTATTGTGTGTAAATAAAAAGGAAAACAGTGGAATGGTGAGGTTACAGAGCAGAGGTGGAGAAGGTGCAGGAGTTTCAGATTTTTAGGATGAGCTTTTTGGAGCAGCTCATTCTAAAAATCTGAAAATGTTTGGGAGACGGATAAAGGAGTGGAGGCACGATGGAACAGCTGGAGAAAAGAGAGTGACATGTGATGGAAGGGTGTCAGCTAAGGTGAAGGGAAAGGTTCACATGATGAATGGTTTGAAAACATTACCTATCGGCAGAAGACAGGAGACAAAGCTGGAGGTGGAGGACTTAAAGATGCTGAGATTCACTTTAGGAGAGACAAGAATGGACAGGACCAGGTATGAGGTCATTAGCGAGACAACACAGACAGGTTTGGAAAAAAAAACGCATGAGGAGTCAGATTGAGATAATTTGGACATGTTCAAAGGGGTGCAGTGGAAGCATTGGTAGAAAAATGATCCTTGAGATGGAGCTACCAGGTGGGAGACAAAGAGGAGATAGATACAGAGAACAGGGTGAGATGGAACATGTTTATTCTCTATGGCAACCCCTGAAAACGGGACAAACCAATTGAGAAGAACAAAAACATTTTGATCATATTCAATCTTTCCCCATTGCACTCTTTCCATTCACTCACTCAGCATTCTCCAACCTCACGCTTTGTTCATCCTCTCTTCTCCTGTTTTCTTCGTTCAGGCGGGGGATGAGGAGACAGCCGTCTCTATTGCAAGAAATAACACGACCAATCGTGATTCATATGTGGCATGACCTCTCCAACCAATCAGTGACCAGATCAAAATGAAATAGAGATGGGACGTTCCCTCCTCTGGAGACGGATCATCAGGTGGCACACTCTGAGGTTGTTTGTCAAAAAAGGGGAGGAGGTTCCGGCACAGCTGAGAGCTGCTGTAACTCTGTGGAGGGAAACAGAGGAATCAACTAATGGAGATGTGTACATTCCCCCGTGTGGCATGTGTGGCTTTAAAACACTGAAAGAAAAATACATTTATATCCAAGATATATTTATTCTGTAAAGCAGAGGAGTTCATTTCCCAAATGAGTTGGGGGCTGCTTCTAATACTAGAGTGACTTTCAATGAAAAGTTTGATCCTTTTCTTCACAATGATGCACATTATCTCACTGTTGTTAATACTCAAATAGTGGGGCGGTCCCCCATGTGGAGCCTAGTGAAGTCCAAGTGGGGCCTAAGAGCCTTCGTATGAAATATAGACACAAGTGTCCCATGTCTTTAATACTTGGGGGATAAGGAGCCTCTAGTCACTAGGTGGCAGCCAACCATACAATGGTTTATGCATAAAAAATATATATTTTACATCATATAAACACACCTATAAACAAGAAATGTTAGGGTAGATTCAAAAGTTAGCTCTAAGCTAGATTGATACATTTGGACGTCGTGGAAAACAAGGTAGAACCCAACTGCAGCACTGGGACACTCTTCTTTGAGTGTTAAAGGTTTATCTAATACAAAAAACAACAAAAAGTACATGAGCTAAACATAGGCTCTTGAACATGTACTAACTATAACTAAATGGTTTGGCCTCTCCAGCCCAAACCAAACTGCAGAGCAGTTTCATGCAGAACATACCATCTTGCAACATTACCAAACATGACAGACAAGACAAAACCAAACAATGTTCCAACAAGGACTGTGCTCACAAGGAGACAAAACTCACATTGATAAGATGGATACTATGTTGCTACAGGGTTACACAGGTTCTCAATGTATGGCCCTTTGTGCTTATGTGGCATTCTATTACTGATTTCTAAGGAATGTTTTGTTCCATTGTTCCAACATACCATATTACAAAGAACACATTCAAGTCCTACAAGGTCAAACCATTAATACCGACCTTCTTCTTCTTTAACAATGGTTTTATCGTAATTTTCACCTACTGTGAGCTACTCTAATTTGTTACCCATGGATAATATTTCAGTCAGTGGTGAAGAAACAAGACTTGGGTCAAGAGAGTCCCAAGCTCAAATCAACCAACAGTCAGGTTCCCATTGAGGTCCACTTAGCATGGCACCGTCCTCCCTCACTGCCCATTGTTCCTTTTAGTTATGGGTCAAATACAGAGGTGACATTTGGTTGTATGCAGTGTTGTAAATAAAAATGACAAGAGGTAAGCTATGCTTTTACAGATGCACCGGTCAATTGGTTACCTATTTAAAATGCCGGTTGTATATCCAATTGGTGACTGGCAATTCACTGTTGTTACTTCCTGGTTTTGGATACTCAATTCATTCAGATTGGAAACCAGCCACTAGGGAGCACAAGCCAGTGTTTTTTAGTGCCGGTCCCACGCCCGGGTAAATGGTGAGGGTTTCGTCAGGAAGGGCATCAGGTATTATACTTTGGACAACAAAAAGATTACCGAAATGGGCCAGTGCCCGGGATAATAATGACCGCCAACAGTGCTGTTAACCTATAGGGTATTGTTGGAAATTGGATAACTGTAGATGGAAGACAAAGAAGAAGAAGAGGAGAGCGATTAGTTAAGGCAAAGAGGGAAAAGAGAAAGTTTAGAAGTGTTGGTCTGAATGTGGAAACTCTGAATGTAGGTACAGTGACAGGGAAAGGTAGAGCACTAGCTGACATGATGGAGAGAAAAAGAGTGGATGTGTTGTGTGTACAAGAGACAATGTGGAAGGGAAGCAGGGCTAGAAAAAATTGGGGGAGGTTTTAAGTTATTCTACCATGGATTAGATGGGAAGAAAAATGGAGTAGGCGTGATCATCGGGAAAAAGTATGCAAGTAATGTGGTGGATGTGAAACAAGTGTCAGACAGGAGCGATGTTGAATGTCGTCAGTGTTTATGCTCCACAGGTAGGCTGTGAGTTAGCAGAAAAGGAGAAGTTTTGGGCTGGATTTGGTTGTGGAGAGCATCCCCAGGGGAGAGAGAGTGGTGATTGGAGCAGATTTCAATGGCCGTGTAGGAAAAGGGAACAGAAGGAATGAGGAAGTGATGGGTCGGTTTAGAGTTAGGGATAGAACTTTGGAAGGACAGGCAGTGGTGGATTTTGCGAAAGGAACGGAAATGGCCGTGGTAAACATCTATTTCCAAAAGAGAGAGAAACACAGGGTGACATTTAGGAGAGGACGCAGGTCCAGTCACGTAGATTATGTTTTGTGTAGAAGAGGTAATCTAGGGGAGATTAGTGACTTTACGGTGGTGGCAGGTGAGAGGGTAGCCAAGCAGCATATGATGATAGTGTGCAAGCTGATAATAGAGATGAGAAGAAGGAAGAGGGTGAAGACAGAGCAGAAGATCAAGTGGTGGAAGTTAAGGAAAGAGAAATGTTCTGAAGACTTTGGAAAGGAAGTGAGGGCAGTTTTGGGCTGTTGTATGGAATTCCCAGATGACTGGGAGACCACAGCTATAGTCATTAGGGAGACAGCTAGAAAGGTGCGACTTCTGACAAAGAGATCTGGTGGTGGAATGATGAGGTCCAGGAGAGTGTTCAGAGAAAGCGATTAGCAAAAAATAGATATAAAAATAGAGATGGGATAGTGGACAGAAAATAGAATGAACTGGGGTACAGAGAGAGGGGAAGGGAGGTGAGAGGCAAAGTGGCCAAGGCAAAACAAAAGGCATACAATGAGTTGTACGGCGGTTAGACACGAAGGAAGGAGAAAAGGAGTTATACAGATTGGCAAGGCAGAGAAATGAATCTGGGAAGGATGTACAGCAGGTGAGGTTAATTAAGGATGGAAAGTTTAGGAGATGGAAACATCATCACCAGTGAGGGAGGTGTGCTAGGAAGATGGTGAGAGTACTTTGAGGAGTTGTTGAATAAGGAAAATGATAGGGAGCGTAGGAACGAGGAGCCAGATTCTAACAGGTAGAAAGTAGATCAGATTAGAAAGGATGAAGTTAGAAAAGTTCTGAAGAGGATAAAGAGTGGAAAGGCAGTTGATCCCTATGGCATACCAATGGAGGTATGGGAGTGCTTAGGGGAAGAAGTGGTAAATTTTCCCACTCTGTTGTTCAATAGAATTCTAGAGACAGACAAGATGCCTGATGAGTGGAGGAAAAGTGTTCTTGTACCAGTTTACAAGAAGGGTGATGTGCAGAGCTGTAGCGATTATAGGGGGGTAAAGTTGATTAGCCATACCATGAAGATTTAGTAAAGAGTAGTTGAGGCTCGGTTGAGGAAATTTGCGAACAGTATGGTTTTATGCCGAGAAAGAGTACCACAGATGGAATATTTGCCTTGAGGATGTTGATGGAGAAGTACAGAGGGTCAGAAGGAGCTGCATTGTGTTTTTGTAGATTTCGAAGAGGCCTATGACCGGGTGCCAAGGGAGGAACTGTGGTTTTGTATGAGGAAGTCAGGAGTGGCAGAGAAGTATGTCAGACTGGTGCAGGATATGTATAAGTACAGTGCAACAGTGGTGAGGTGTGCTGTTGGAAGGACAGAAGACTTTAAGGTGGAGGTGGGACTGCAAGGATCAGCCCTGAGCCCCTTTCTTTTGTTCTAGTGATGGAGGGATTGACAGATGAGGTCAGACAGGAGTCTCCATGGACAATGATGTTTGCAGATGCTATTGTGATCTGCAGGGAGAGCAGGCAACAACTAGAGGAGAACCTAGAGAGGTGGAAGTTTGCAATGGAGAGAAGAGGAATGAAGGTCAGTCGTAGGAAGATATGTGTGTGAATGAAAAGGGGAACAATGGAGTGGTGAGGTTACAAGGAACAGAGGTGGTTAAGGTGGAGGAGTTCAGATACTTAGGCTCAACTGTTCAGAGCAGTGGAGACTGCGGAAGAGAGGTGAAGAATAGAGTACAGACAGGGTGGAACAACTGGAGAAAGGTCTCTGGAGTTATTTGTGATAGAAGAGAGTCAGCTAAGGTGAAGGGAAAGGTTTACAGGACAGTTGTGAGACCAGCCATGATGGATGGATTAGAGTCACTAGGAATAGGTAGAAGACAGGAAGCAGAGCTGGAGGTGGCAGAGTTAAGGATGCTGAGATTCTCAGCAGGGGGATAATACAGACAGGAGGTTTTGGAATAAAAGCTAGAGAAGCCAGATTAAGATGTTTGGACATGTTCAGAGGAGGGACAGTGATTATATTGGGGAAAGAATGCTAGATATGGAGCTACCAGGCAGGAGATCAATAGGTAGGCCAGAGAGGATATTTGTGGATGCGGTAAGGGAGGACATAGAGGTAGTTGGAGTTAGAGTTGAGAATAGAGAGGACAGGGTGAGATGGAAATCGTTGACACACTGTGGCAACCCCTGAGAAAAGGGATTAGCCAAAAGGAGAAGAAAAAGAAAGAATCCAGATTGGACCAAAACACGTTCTTTGTAATGGTTGCAAAACAAAATATAACCCTTGGAGGATCAACCCCTAAGATGTTTGTACAACAAACTTGATACACTTCTCAGAAAAGAAGCCCCTTTCTATATTTGTAGCAAATATAAAGAAAACTCTGCTGCTAAAAGGAGGAATGACCCGGAATCTCAGCAACCACAGCAACCCATGGAATTTATGGCACTGGACGATCAGCCATTAGGCGTGGGACAGGATGGTACAAAGGCTTAGTAAACCTGGTGAAACGTTTGAGTCCATGGTACAAATGACCAAGAAGGTGGTACTTTTCTGCGCTGCCAGAATAGTTAGGGATCAACTCATGTAATTTCCGCAAACAGCTTGATGCCACAAATCCCCGTTCAGTTTTACTATAAACATTTTGACTTCAAACTTAAGTTTAATTTCAACGTTGAGCCTGACAGATCAATAGCTGGATGATGAATTTATGATGAGTGTTGTGTGTTCAAAACAAAATCTGCTCAGGGGGCACTGTTGAAACTCTATTCATTATTTTGATGTTTCATACCCAAACCCAAACAAAAGTGTGTCTATTGTAAGATTCCAGTTATTTTTTGTATAGAAAATTGGTGTCAGAAGAATTTGATAGATCAAATCTCCTTTACAACCGGTCGATGTTGTGTTCATTCAGTAATGCTCAGATATCAAACTGTTTTGAATAATTGTGTGTAAAACGCAATAGAAAAAAAAACAAAAAATCTTTGTGTCTTTCTTTAATTTTTGCAACAACATCAATGTTGTGTTCAACCAAACACACTCATATACAATACTATGTGGGATAATTGTGTGCAAAATGCAACTAGAAGAAAAGTGATCCTTGTGCCTTTCTTCAATTCCTGCACAAATACCAATTCTGTGTTCAACTAAACACACTTAGATAGAAAGCAGTTGTGTGGTAAACAGAACAAGAAGAAAATTAATCTTTGTTTGTCTTCAATTCCTGCAAGAATGTCAGTGTTGTGTCCAGCAAAATAAGCTTAGATATAAAATGTATGGATAATTTTGTTTAAAAAGCAACAATCCATCCATCCATCCATCCATCCATCTTCATCCGCTTATCTGGAGCCGGGTCGCAGGGGCAACATTCGGAGGAGGGATACCCAAACTTCTCTCTCCCTAGACACTTCCTCCTCCTTCCTCTTTTGATGTGGAGGAGCAATGGCTCTACTCCGAGCTCCTCCCGGGTGACAGAGCTCCTCACCTCATCTCTAAGGGAGCGCCCTACCACCCTGCGAAGAAAGTTAATTTACGCCGCTTGTATCTGGGATTGCGTTCTTTCGGTCATGACCCAAAGTTCATGACCATAGGTGAGAGTAGGAACGTAGATTGACCAGGAAAATTGAGAGCTTTGCCTTTTGGCTTAGCTCTTTCTTCACCACGCCGGATCGATAAAACTAAAAAAAGAAATAAAAGAGTGTCTCTCTTTTATTTCTGCAACAACATCAATGTTTTCAACTAAACATGCTGTGATTTAAAACTGTCTCCGCTATATATAACTATACTATATATAACTACTCACTCTACTATATATAATTTCTTTACTTTTACTCATGACACTGTCCTTGCATCTGTGCCGTTGGGATGTCAGCAACAGGGTTTCTTGTCCTAGTCATAAAGCAATGCCAACTCTCCCGGGTGTAAAGTCATACTTTTGTTCGTTGTCATTATTGATCTGTGTGTGAAGGAAACTGTTGAATACGAAAAAAAAAAAAAAAAAGGAGCAGAACTGTTGCTAATGTATCCTCACTGAACTACACTAGACATCTTCCAGGCAACTTTTTCTGCCAATATGTGCAAATGGGTCAAGTAACTATGTAACCACCTGTGCAGTATTACATCTATACTATTGGACGCTAAGCGTGGAAGGTCTAGTGCCATGAGTCAGTGGATGTGCACAATTTCAGTCCAAACGTATGTGCTAGATTTTATTTTCTCTCAAAGTTCTTCTTTTGTTCCCACTCAGAAATACTTGCCAGCTTTTCAGAGCATCTGTATTCATGAATTCAGTCAGAATGTTCAGTCTGAGATTTTCGGTCTAAACAGAGGCCAAGCTTTGATGCTGAATACACACCCACTCTAACAAAAGTCTGCTTTTTCTGCTTATTTAGCTCAAAGGATTTGTTTTCTTTCTATTTTTTTGTGTTTTGTATCCCTCATAACTTCTGCATCACTTAGTCTTTGATCAATTTGTATCCAGCAACTAGACGGGATAGTTGCACAGGCATTTTATCAGCTTTCTCTTTGCCTATATAGACTCACTTAATGGGTTTATTTTGGTTGTTATTTTGGTAATTTTAGTCTTGGTGGGGAAAACTCTTTGGGAAAAATAGTTCCATCATGTCTTAAATGCACTGGAATTGGAGTGATTGGTCCACTGATGGGATCAATGTGTGTTTGCTTTTATACGTGGTGCGTTTACTATGATACCGAAGCAAAAATAAGATGTGATTCCAAACTGATTTGGTTAAAAGATTGACTTGAACTTTTTTTTTTTCTTTTTTTTGAAACTTGTATTTATAACGATAAAACTTATCTTTTCATTACAGCACAGTGAGCGGGCAACTTTTATGAGATGACAACCAGAACAGTTGAGGATCTTTGGGTCTTTCTTCAATTCCTGCAAAAAAACATTGCGTTTTAGTTAAACAGTGTTTAAATATGCTCAGAACTATTGCATGATTTTGTGTAAATGCAACAGGAAAATAAAAAATTTTAGTATGTCTCTTTAATTTATGCAACAAAATCAATGTGCTGTTTAACTAAACATGCTCGGATATAAATGTGTGTAAAATGCAATTAGAAAAATAATCAGGTTCCTGTCTTTCTTCAATTCCTTAAACACCATCCGTGTTGTGTTCAGCTAAATAAGCTGAAATACAAAACTGTGTTGGATAATTGTGTGGTAAACGCAACTAGAAGGGAAAACATATTTATGTTTTTCTTCTATTCCTGCCGAGACATCAGTGTTTCAGAAAATTTCAGAAAACAAAATTATGACATTCTTTAGAAGTAATTTGAGTGAAATGAGACAATATTGTATACAGTATATACAAAGGAAAATTCCAAGAAAATATGTTTTTATGAGAGGAAACAAGTGGAATTCCTATAACCGAAAAGAACCGCTGACCTACTCAGCAGTCTTTTTATTTCTTTTTAACCACAAGCACCTCCACCTTCTGCTCTCCTGTCTCTCTGGGGCAAATGAAACCTTTAATGGAGATTTAATGAAATCCCAGGGATTGTCCTGTGGCTTGGTCACTTAGCCCCACACCCCACCCCCCTCTCAGAGGGTGGTCCGATTTCTCACAAGTGCAATGGTGCAAGGGAAAACGGTCCTTAATTGTAAAGCCTTAAGAATAGAAAGTGGAGGGGATCTAGGAAACTAACATGAAAAAAAAAAAAAGAAAAAAAGTGTTTTTTAGGGCTCACAGTGAGGCAAATCAATTCTAACCTCAAAATAAATCTGCACACATTTCTACCATTTCACCGTTCTGAGCCACAGCCATGACAGGAACAACAATCAAAAAATAAACATCACTCAAGTTTCAATTAAACTTGCAAAATTGACCTAGAAAACATTATATGGGACGACCACCCCCCTAAAAAAGACCCTTTTGACTTTGCTGCTGTCCATGGTGCTGAAACTCAGCCCCTGCAAAAGCTGAAACTTGACTCAGGCATTCAGTTAGTAAATGCTAAGGGTGTGAATCTTCACTCACATAACGATCCGATTCGTATCTCGATTCACAGGCTATGATCCGATTAAATTCTTTTTTTGTCATTGTGATCCACACTACAGCGCAAAACAAAATTTGGCCTGAAGTAAGTAGTGGGCAGGTTTTGAGCACCCGAGGAGCAGAGTGTCCACTTCCTTAACCCCTAGGCCACTAACAGCCCCAAATACATATGCAAACACTTTTTTATACAATTAAGATTTTTTTTTTTCAGCTTCATTTGGCATCCCATAGCTTATTCCAAGATTTAACTTTATTTTTTAAACAATTTGTCAATATGGCCTTTAAAGCTGTGAATCTAATATTAACCCAAGATATTTATACTGATTGGCAATTTGTATTTTATTTCCATTAACAAGTATATCAGGATCAGGTGACTCTCTACTTATTTAAGTGAAATACATGCCGACAGTTGTAGAAAGGTTTAGCTGTAGACAGCACTCTTGTAACCAGATTGTCACACAGGACATTATTTTGTAATATAACGAGCTTTAGATTCCGTTATTGCCTTGGACTTTGCTGAGTTATTGCTGGGGTTGGAAAAATTTTTGTTTTTTATTATGTCTGCTTCTCTGACTACTGGTGGTTCCTGCTGTGCCAGCGTCACCGTCATCTTCACCCAGTCATCAGAGACTCTGCCTGTCTACAGGTGACTGCTAAGGTTTGCTGGTTCTCCAGTTTATTCGATTGTCGTGGTACAGAGTTGGCAAATTGCGTTGCTTTTATCTATCTTACCATCCTTATTGAAAAAAAAAATACAAAAAAACAAATGATGTCCAAACCTTTGATTTTGAATGAGAAACGCTGTAAGTTTAGTCTGTGTTGTCTGCCATGTTGCTCAGAGCAGAGTAAAACCCACTACCTGAACTCTGATCAAATCAGCCCACGTCACAGTTCACACACCCCAAGTGACACCTCCGTAGACATGTGTGTCAATAGATGTATACGTGTGTCTATGGGCTGAAGCGGCCAATGGGCGGAAGCAGCCAATGTCACGTCAATGTCTGATGTCGATTTGTGGGCGGGGCTATGAAGCAGGAAACCGATCCACCTACAAAAATCCGAACCATCTGACTTTATTTACTGCAATTTATATAGATCGATCCTTTAAATTATATAAATCAACAACCAAATATACTTTTCACCCAATTTTCGTCTAAAAATGTTGTGAAGTCATGGACATGCTGCACGTGTACCAAGTTTTATATACTTGAAGTTGCTGCTCTCTATTAAATATCTTAAATATTAACACCTTGATTAATGCCGACCAGCTCTTACACTCTCGATAATTAAATCCATCATATGAAAGGACTTCTCCGGTGCTCATCAAGGCACAGCATCTGCTCAGGCCCATAGCTATGACACTATATTTCCCTCTTCACCCTATTGATGCCAGCTTTAATTAGTCGACCCAGAGGAGAAATAGCCATTCCCAACAACTTGGTGATGAGCAATATAATCTAATATCTAATACCACTTCTGGATAACAGTATCGCTGCCATTTTTATTCACCTATGGAAGGATAATTCAAGAAAAATCCCTAGCTTGTTTGACATAATGGGTTACAATTCTATATAGCGCAGACACCAGGATTAGTTTTGGCCCAGAAAAACAGTTGGGGGGGACTGAAAAATTGTGAAATGTAATGTATGTGGAAACAAACTTGGGAATAAAAGTTAAATATGAGAAATTTCATTCAAAATAAAACACAAATAAGTCTTTTTTTCCATCTGTAGCCTTTTTACTTAAGTTTGTTTTCCCTCCGTTCATTTGTCCTTCTGTTTGCCTATCTATCAAACCTTCCCGTCTGTTTGACAATCTATCTTTCAATCGGTCGATTTGTCTGTCTCTCTATAGCCGTAGTTTCTCCACGTTTTTTTTTTTTTTTCATAGTTTTTTCACAGACCAAGGACATCTACCTATCTGTCTGTCTGTCTGCCTGCTTGCCTGCCTATAGTAATAGTAATATTGGCATATCATTAATGATATATGATGTATATAATATATATATACATAATGTATTAAAATAGAATAACAATATTTGCAATTTCTCAACAACACCACACACAGAAATAACTATTAATCTACCAACACTACTAACATGAACCTATCTATCTACTACTAATCTACTGATCTTCTTACATACTCAAACTTCACTCATGTAAGGATCTACTGAGCTTTTTATCTATCTATCTATCTAACTATCTATCTATCTATCTATCTAACTATCTATCTATCTATCTATCTATCTAGATAAATCTAGATAGATAGATAGATCTGATCTATCTGATTACAATATCCCTTTTGTGAGTAGAGGAATTTACCAATTTCAATTTTCTTTTCCATCAGATCTGGGAAACAGGCTTTTGTTATGAAGACTATCTGCCATCTGCTCGTCAACATTTTAGTGTTCATGTTCATTAAAAATTCCAGACAGGCCGAAGCACATCCGGTCATGTGCCAATCAGCACGTCTCCGCTCTGCACTGACCCCCTGACACACACATAGACAGACACACACTCACAAACAAGAAGTCAATTTTTTATCGCAGCCATCACGCTTCATTTACCGCGAGGGCACCGAGGCGTGGCTGTTGACTGAACTAAAACAAAGTAGAAATGTAACGTGTTTGAAATATGTATGAAAGACACAAAGACGCTGTCCTCCTCTATCTGTCTGAATTCTTAATAAAAACCGAACTCATGACTCACTGGAAGAAAAAAAAACAAAAAAAAAACATATCCCAAGTGGAGATGACAAGTAAAAAACAAAGGACAAAAGCAAGAAAGAAAGGCACGAAATACAAAAAAAACAAACAAAAAAAAACATCAGTTGTTTCTTCAGGCTGTTTCTTTAGGATTTGAGGCAGTATAACACCAGCGAGATCACTAGCAGGGATAGATTTCATTAAGATAAAGCTCCTCCACCAGCCGCTGAGGTAAATGTATCTTAGGTGATAAAAAGAGCAAATGTTGTTCCCAAACCCCCAGTTTGCCCCAGAATTTGAATCTGAACACTTTGTGGCAGTATATATGTATATATATATATATATATTGCCTCCACCGTGTGTGTGTGCACGTCAGTGTGCTATTTCGGAAAGAGCACTTTGATGGAAGACTGCCCATGTATCTTATATTTAATTTCCCTCTCGCTGACTCTTAATCGCTGTATGACAGTGCATATTTCCATTCTACTTCACTTACTATTACACGCTGCTCCACTCCACTGGGTTTTCCCCACAAAAAAACACCAGTAAAAGAACTCTTTTTTTTCTCCCCCCTTTTCTCTGTTCAAAAAGTTTTCTTTTTGAACTCCACAGTGCTGCTGTCTTCCCTTTTCCTGATAGTTTGATTCAACTGCAGGCGGAATGATGGAGTAAAGGCACCATGGGCCTATGAATATTTTACTACTGATCAAATTCTAGGTTTCCTGTCAGCTGTTAAAGGTTGAACCTGACTGGAGGTTTTACACAAAACAGAGTCTATTCTTTATGGGGGATTTTGACGATAGGGAGCAAAAAGGAGGTTAATACTGTATGGACTTTTATGTTGCATCATTTGTTATTTTCATGTTTTCACTGTCAGAATGAAAAAAAAAAAAAAAGTCCTCTTTCTTTGTTTTCAGGGAAGCTCTTTCTTTAACTTCTTAACCTCCCCAGTAGGGGTCAGTAAATGCATATCCACGAAGAACAGAAAAATCGAAACATAGATTATAAAGTGTTAACAGAGTTTACTTTGCACAACGTTAAAATGTGGTCAACAAACAACACACGAGTCATTGTGAGTGAAAGAGCACTTGCATCACAGATGACACACCTTTTATTAATTAACAGCTATAGATATGGTCATGTGACCCAAAACTTAAATTATGACAGAATCAAGGAGCAGCCATGGAGCAATCTCCATGACTGCCATCTATCTATCTATCGATCTTTCTGGAGTAGGTCGCAAAATTATGTGCTCCTGTTTTTTTTTGTCTTTTTTACATGAAAACCCGAAACATTTTTAACACATTTTAGGCCCATCGTCTTCGTAAACTTATACGCGTCGTTTACGCGCCACCGTTGTTTTATTTTTCGCCCCCAAAACTCTTGTTTTTGCCCGTTTTCGGCTCCCGTTAACGGCCGACGCATGGCCGAGACAGATGACGCACGGTATGGTGACCTCACCCGCGATCATGCCGTTAGGATTGTACCGCCCGTTCCTTGCACCAAGCAAGCGGTTTCAGAGGCTGTGGGTGTTGTTATTGGGTACGAAAATGCCCTGTGCATTGACAAGGTGAACGGAGCTTGGGTTGTTTTTGTGTCAACGGTTGAGAACGCCCGCCGGCTCGTCCAGACTGGCATCGTGGTTGACGGACTGCTGCTGACGGTCTCACCGCTGGCACGTCCGATGAAGAAAGTTTTCCTGTCTAACGTCCCCCCTTTCGTTACGGACACATTCCTCACTGAACAAATTAGTAAACACGGTACAATTGTGTCCCCAGTTACGAGGTCGATGACAGGCAACGCTGGTCCGGTGTCACACATGACCTCGTACCACCGGGAATGTCAGATCCTCCCCCACAACAGGAACGCTGATCTGAACTACAGCATCACCGTCTCTCGACCTGATTGGGACTATGTCATCTTCATACAGTCAGGGAGACCCAGATGTTACAAGTGCGGTATCATCGGCCACTTTGCTAGGAACTGCCCCGGTGTGTCTGCTGCTGCAGAGACGCGGGGGACTGGAGGTGCGCCCACCTACGCTGCTGCCGCCGCGTCCACAGCTGCCAGACCTGCTGCCAAGTCTGCACCTGCTGCTGCTACAACTGATGCTGCTGCCACTCCCACTGTCATTCGTGACGGCGTAGTGGGGGGACGGAGTGTGACCGCCGCACGGACGGCCACTGCTGCGGGAGAACCGGAGGCGCAGGTGGTTACTCCCAAACCTGCACCTGCTGCTGCTATGAATGAAGCTGCTGCCACTCCCACTGTGGCTGGTGACGCCGCGGAGGGGGGACGCAGTGTGACCGCCGCACGGACGGCCTCTGCTGCGGGAGAACCGGAGGCGCAGGTGGTTACTCCCAAACCTGCACCTGCTGCTGCTATGAATGAAGCTGCTGCCACTCCCACTGTGGCTGGTGACGGCGCGGAGGGGGGACGGAGTGTGACCGCCGCACGGACGGCCACTGCTGCGGGAGAACCGGAGGCACAGGTGGTTACTCCCGTTGAGGGCGCAACTGCATGTTTATCCGACACGATGGAAGTGAGCACATCTGGGTCACTCGCTGAGTCCACGCAGTCAAACGCTGCGGCGGCTGCTGAGGCTGAGCCACACACTGCTGCAGCCCGGATGGGTGCAGCATCACTCGCTCAGGGAGGCGTCGAACAGGGGGCACAGGGATTGGACGAGAAGGAGGGTGAGGTGGAGATAACAGGGGATCTGAGGGGGAATCTAGGTACAGAGGTGGCAGTTAATGGGGCGGATGATTTCAGGGACAAATCTGTTAGTGTGAATACAGACCTGTCTCTGATACACATCTAGATGTGTATAAGAGACAGATCCCCACCTGGAGGCGCTGTTTTAAAGACGGTGTGCAGGAGCAGGAAGAAGAGAAAGAAAGTGCGGCCCGTAGGAGTAGAGGCCAAAAATGGACGTATGGAGACAGGGACTCTTAAGTATGTGGCAGCTACTTCCTACAGCAGTGATGGTGATGGTGAGGCTGTGGATTCGAAGGGAGGTCGACCCCCCCCAGGTACGGAGTCCAGGGAGGCGGGTCTGGACATGACTCGTTGGAAAAAGAAAACAAGGATGGTTGCACCGGAGGAGGGTCCGACATCTGAGGACAGTGGCGGAGAGGAGTGTGTGTCAGATGACAATGACCTGCCTCCCGTGTCCCAGACCCAGGCATACTCTGCAGCAGAAATAGCTTTATTCCTGAGACAGACTAAGGGATGTAGGAATGTGGATTTACTGGAACGTTTCCCAGATCTGGAGGGGTTTCACACTTCTGTCAGATATTTTTTAAGACATAGGACAGAGTCCACCCTGACAGACCAAGAGGTCTTCAGGCTGCATAAACTGGCCGCTAAATCAAAGAAGATGCTCCGTGTTAAACTCATCTCTGACACCTGAACATCGGTGGAATAAACACTACAATATTGAAGTGATTTCTGTTTTGTGTTTTGTTAAATTCCTGCAGTGTGCTGTTTGAAGATAATACTCATGTATTATTCACACGGTCGGATCAGTCAGGACCTTCAGAAGACTCGCCGCAGGATGAACCCTGGCTTTCATTGGCTACATTTTATTCAATTACGTCCAGTTTTGTTTATGTGATTTAATATTTTATCGTTTCATTTTCTCAATATCATTTATGTCACATAAAGACAGAGAAGGAGAGAGAGAGAGAGAGAGAGAAAGTGATGAATTATTCCTGACTTCTGTGAAATCTGTAGCAGCCTGGATTAATAATCTTCGGGGGATTAGCGGGAAGTCCACACAGCTGTGTTTGTTCAAGCAGATGTTATTTGTTTCATGACTGAGTGCAGATGGAGGAGCAGTGAGGAGGTGACTGTGACTGTCTGCTGTGGAGGAGTGACTCCTCCTGTAACTGCAGTAGATGTTAAAGACCAAAAAAATGTTGATGATGATGATGATGATGATGATGAAGAGGAGGATGAAGAAGAGTGTTGAGGGTGGAGTTCATGATGATGCGATGATGATGATGATGATGACGATGATGAAAATAACGAATATGATAGTGATATTGGTAATGAAGTTGATGATTGTGATTATGGTGATTACGGTTTGAATGATGATGATGAAGGTGATGGTGGCGATGAGTCCGATGATGATGTGGATGATGATGGTGATGATTTTGCTAATGATGATGTTGTTATTGATGATAATGATGATGATGATGATGATGTTGATGACGATGATTTTGCTAACGGTGATGGTGTTGTTGTTGATGATGATGAATGTAATGATGAGGAGGATGAAGAAAATAATTGAGGGTGGAGCTCATGATGATGACGGTGATGGTGATAAAGATGATGATTGTGATGAAAAGGATGATAATGAAGAGAAGTGATGGTAAAAATTAAGATGTTGATGATGATGATGATGATGACGATGTTGAAAATAAAGAATATGATAGTGATAATGGTAATGAAGTTGATGATTGTGATTATGGTGATTACGGTTTGAATGATGATGATGAAGGTGATGGTGGCGATGAGTCCGATGATGATGTGGATGATGATGATTTTGCTAATGATGATGTTGTTATTGATGATAATGATGATGATGACGATGATTTTGCTAACGGTGATGGTGTTGTTGATGATGATGAATGTAATGATCAGAAGGATGAAGAAAATAATTGAGGGTGGAGCTCATAATGATGACGGTGATGTGATGAAGATGATGATTGTGATGAAAAGGATGATAATGAAGAGAAGTGATGGTAAAAATTAAGATGTTGTTGATGATGATGATGATGATGATGACGATGTTGAAAATGAAGAATATGATAGTGATAATGGTAACGAAGTTGATGATTGTGATTATGGTGATTACAGTTTGAATGATGATGATGAAGGTGATGATGGCAATGAGTCCGATGATGATGTGGATGATGATGGTGATGATGACGATTTTATAGTTATGAATGATGATAATGGAGTTGATCATGATGATAATGACGATGAAGTTGATGATTTTAATGGTGATGAAGTTAATGATGATGATTATAGTGATTTTGATGTGAATGATGACGACGATGAAGGTGATTGTGGCGATGGGTCCGACGATGATGATCATAATTATGATGATGATGATGATGATGATGATGATGATGACGATTATGCTAATGATGATGGTGTTGATAACCCACGACAGTAAGTGGTCAAAGCTGGTGGCAAAAAAAAAATTTTTAAAAATTAAGACGGATTGTTCAGTCTTAAAATAAAAAAAAACATATACATCATATAAGCATATATATATTTATATATATGAGGCAAATAATAATGTTTCAATCTAATGGTTGAGCAGAACAGGAGAACATTATTATATAATTTAGCATTTCTTTTTGGCTTTTCCTGTTATTATTGTTGTTGTTTTTAGGTGTTGGACCACAGGTGTCAAACTAAGGCCCGGGGGCCAAATTTGTCCCACAGTTAATTATATTTGGGCCGCAAGAGTATATCAAACATGTGCTAGAGTTGCCCCTGCCACTAGGGGGCCCGCTCACAATTTGTTATTTCTTTTTTTTTGTTACGGTCACTGATAGGGTTTTGGGCCCCAGCAGTATCTTGCTAGGAGCCCCAAGAGACCCTGCCAGCGCCCCTGCATTTA
>JAFBJS010008813.1:0-13080 GCA_016785265.1 Paraplagusia blochii
TTAAGTATTTTCCCCAACAAAATAAAACGTTCTGATCTGGTGAGCACATCTGGGCAAAAAAAAAAAAAAAAACGCTGTACATTTATATCCTCTGACTGCCTTATTTTCCATGCGCGCTTTTATGAAAGGATGCCATTTCCCAACGTCAGATCTCACTACCTGGAGTTGATTTCCCGTGAATGGATTGTTGCTCTATTGCCTTTGTTAATACTCTTCTTTTAACGCTGTGATCACGAGAAATTAAAAACGACTGTATTCTCCATCGTGCCATGTATTGTTAATGGTTTTTTTTGTCAGGTCGGCTGACATCATCGACAGCGAGAATAAAAAAAAAAAAACAGTTAACCCTTGGAGCACCGAGACTAGGCCCAGAAACTAAATCACACATTGTGTCTTTTTAGACATTGATTTTACCAAAGTCAGCCTGTCAATGGATTTGAGCAGACCCCATGCTGGGGCCAACACAACATGGTATTGAGAGAACAGCAGGTGTCAAGGCCTTACACTGACACAATCAGAAAGAGAAAAAGAAAACTCTCCTTTTTTTTTTTTTTTCTTCTTTTCTTTATTTTTCGCAGTGCAACTTTCTCCTGCAGCTACATCTTCTCACCTATAACGAAAAAAACTTGGTACCTTATGGGAGTACATGAGAAACTTGTCATGTGAACTAGAAGCCGGGGTAATGAACAGACGGAGAGATTCTGAAATCGCTGAACCCTTTTGTTAAGGCTGAGGCTAAAAGCAGGAAAAGTCTTTTGAAAAAAAAAAACCCAGATCACCTTGTGATGGTTAGTGAAAGGTATTGAATATGAGATGATTAAAGTTTAAGAAGGCGCACGTTAAGGGAAGCTGGGGTGAGGGAGACGGAAGAGACAGGATGGAGGAGTGGGGGGGAGGCGGCAGGTGAGGGGGTGGGTTTTTTTTTGAATGTGCCTCAGATGAGAGAGGAGAAAATTGATTTATCAAAAAGTGGAATTTCAGCTTCGAGATCGGATGAAACTTTATAAATCCCGAGCAGAGAGGATCCTGTTCATTTACGGCGGAGGACAGGAACACAAAACATATTTGCAAGAGTAATGATTGCTTCACAGCTTGACTTAGCGCCCCGCCCTGGTGCCTTTTCATTCTTCATACTGATAAAACCTGAACAGATAGCGTCATCTGTAACATTAAAAAAAAGAAAAAAAAAAAAAAGATCTAATCTTTAACCACAAATCTTAAGGCTGCAGTGGGAAAATAAGAAAAAAAAAACAAAAATGTGCTTCTTTTTGATATTTGCCATTTTCTTTCAACTGGAGATTTTAAAAGGCATTAATGGACAACGCAGCCGCAGCAGAAATAAACGGTCTCTTCATTCCGGGCTTCCAGAAATTGATTTATTAGCTTTTAATATACGGGGCTGCCATCCCATCACAGACCTGCTGCGTGCCTTTCATACTCACAGTGAAAATGTCACCAAAGCCATTCCTCAGAAGACACACTCCCCGAAGTACACCGCAAGTGAATGATGAGAAACACTCTGTTTTGCCATCGCATCCTTCCATTCCTCATACATTTGCCACCTTGCAGACACCGAGGTCTTTTTTTTTCTTTCTTTCTCTCCTCAGGTGAGTCAAGAGACTCTCCACCCGACTGTCCGGGGTTTGAAGAGTCGTATCATTTTAAATATGCACGGCCCCCGAGATCTGTTGCGCGGTTTTGTTCCCCGTAAGTGGTTAAGTGACGCATCTGTCTGGGAGTATTTTAGCGCTAAGTGTCAGCCTCGTCTGAAGCCCAGCTGAGACGGACCTGTCAGGTCTGCGCGTCTTGTCCGTCCAACCTGAAATGTCAGTTTGAATAAAGACACGGCTCAGTCGCCGCGACTCAGTATCGAACGTGCCACCATCAGAGGGCATTCTCACTTTTTTTTTTTTTCGTTTGTAGCAAATGTTGGCAGTTGGCGGCCTGGTGGTTGAGGAAGCAGACTTGGGTCCGTGAGACCTCTGGTTCGAATCCCCATACTGCCTAGTTATGGTGTCGTGGGCATGGTATCGCCCCCACGCACTGCTTTCCAGGGGCTCAAAGCTGCCCAGTACACGTTCTCCAAGAACCCCTGGTGTCGGCACCTGATCGTAATTTGTAACGCTGATGTTTTACTTTCCATTAGTCAGACATCAGTTCCTTATCATCCACCCTCCTCCACCCCCGTCCCACTGCTCCACCAACACAAACATCATAATGTCTGTAGACAAACAAATCTACTGTCAGGCGTCTGGAGCAGTCATTAAGAAAGAGTGAACCTCAAGGGAGCTCAGTGCGGATTAAGCCGTGATTCCGCTCCGGATGATATATGGAAACTTTTAAGCGGGAACAGCGATCGGGGTGTGTTTACACAGAGCGACTGCATCGGGGTCTGGGGGCCACATGTGGGGAAGAAGACAGAGAGCTTTCCACACTCAGAGTCCAGGCAGATGCGGTGGTTTTTAATCAAGGACAGCGATGAAGAGGCGAAAGTTTAATAGTAGCTTCAAAACTAGAGGCCCATTCATCTTTATCTTTTACTCTTGGCTGAAAATATTGACAGCTGTGATGTTGATTTAATAAAAATAAAAAATAAAAAGTCCGTGTTGGAGCAGCCGCCAGGTAGAGAATGATGACAATCTAACAGGTCGAAGAGAAGGTGGAGACAAGTCCTATCTCTGTCGTGTCAATCTCGCGCTGACAGAATGTTCCGCCGGTTTCATTCAGTCCTCATCCTCTCCGGGGTCCTTCCATGTCCTTCTTTTATTCTCCAACAGTAACAGTAAGTTCCGACCTTTTCGGGCCTTTTTATTCCGACCACTTAACACCAGAGCTGATCTCCACCATCTCCCGAAACCCAACTCTGCATTCCCTCTGCCTTTTGTTTCAGATGCAATTTCTGTATTTTATTCCCAGAGGAGGGAAGAAAACAGCGGCACTGTCAGAGCATTGTTCCAAAAAGCCACATCCAAAAATAGGACAGCATTTAGAGCTGTGTCGCGGTGGGGAGTTTATGGTGGTTATAGTGAGCTTCACAAAGGCGACGTGCACAGCTTTGTCTGAGTAAAAAAGACGGTCCAGCAGGTGCTCGCTCTCCATCTTTTCTTTTTTTTTTTTTCCAGCATCTTTCTATGTGTGTGTTTGTGTGTACGTGTTAAGGGGTGAATTGAAAGCAGCCTCTTCAGCACACCAGCTGTCTCACGAGCCGCGGCTCCAAACCAACGGTCTGATGGCTCAATCTAATAACCAGTCATTGAATATCGGATTCGCCAGTCCGTCGGCTTTGTGAAAGATGATACGCGAGGCCCTTCTCTATTTGTGTCACAATGACTGTGCAATATGAGTGTGTGATATTGAAAGGGACCGAGGGCTTCGCTGTCATCCAATACTGTACATCTGCTCCCACAGCAGCACACAGACATCATTGTCTGCTGCTCTTTGACCGAAGCACAGGTGACGCTATGGCCGTCACTAGGCAAACACTGATGTGTTTACAAAGTCCGGACTGTGTCCTCTCTGTCCCTATGTTTGCCTCTCCGCCTCTCTTTTGGGGAAGGGGTGGCGCAGTGGTTAAGGAGCCGCTCTGGGTTCGTAGGGTTCCCAGTTCGAGTCCCACCTACTGTGAAGTTACCACTTAGTTGCACTGAGCATAGTCAAGTTTCGTTGTGTGCAGTGGTGTGGATCACAATGTCGCAATGACATGGAGTTTGCTTTCCATCCTTCCCAAAAGGGTTTAGTTGTCAGCAACTGGACGTCTTCTTGGAGTAGAAAGACGTTTCGTTCCTCAACTGAGGAACTTCATCAGTTTCGGGTTGATGTCCGAGGGAACTCTAGTAGTTCTACTCCTCTAGACCACTCCCTTCACCACTGGACAAAGGTGGGAAGATTATTTTGGTCAAACCTGATGTTAATGAGCCGTTTCTCTTGTCACATGTCCAGATGTGAATGGTCGTCATTGTCACACCTGTCTAGAGAAGACTGCCCTGGTATTTATGAGTTTTTAAACTTCCTAGGACTTCCCTTCCATTTGGTCTGTCTCTCTGTACTAGGAAAGACTCTCACAGAGCGGGTGTGCTAGGGGTGAGAGTCCTTGTGCGTCTTGGGTTTTGATTCTGATTCAAAATCGATTTGATTAGATGAAAAGATTGAAACCTTGAATGACTTCTACAGAGTTGCTATTTCACAGGGCGGTGATAAAAAGATGAGAAAATTTTCGTTGCTTTATCGTTCAACTGCCTTTTTTAGACAAAAATCGACTTTAGAAATCAATTCAGAATCATAGATGTTTTTAAATGTGAGGGATTCGTACACGATTCAATGTTTTTGGCGTCCTCCTATCTGTTTGTCCTCTACGAGTTCTCAAGTAAAGTTTTAAGACCTCTTCAGAACCTCACCCGATAACGGTCCTATAACCTTGTTTCCCATTTATTCGTTTCTTTCCTCCCTCTCGCTCTCTTCCTCCTTCATATTTCCTTAGTATTTTCTTATCTAATTCCTCAGCACGTCCTCCGTCCCTCGCCAACTCCTCCTGACCACCACCACCTCTCTCCGGCCTCTTCAAACAAGCGCCGGTCTTTGTTGAAGCATAGATCCTCATTCCTGCGTCAGCGTAGCCTCCCCTCTGAGCGCGCTTGTGTGAAATTGGATTGCTGATCCGTTGGCGCTGAGTGGCAGAGATGTAATATGGGATAGTGGCGAGCACATGCTCTGATGCTGGAGACAGCTGTTACAGGACACCGAGGGATCACACTGGAGCTTGACTCCTATTTCTCATCTCCTCCATGCTCGAAATGCTCGCCGCAAATCTCTTCAAAACATAAAGAAGTGCATTGTACCAACAAAGTCATGCCCGCCGTCGGCCGGGAACGGTGCGGCGCACTTCATGTTGATCATCCGCGTGTTCAGGGGTCAGTTTGACCTCGGTCTTGTCTTTGTCTTTGTCGATTTGCCACAGGTTGTGTTGGTTCCTGGGTCAGTTATCGGTTTTAAATGCAAATCCAGCAAAACTCAGTGGGATTTTCACCAAAAGACTTTGTTTAGACTTGGTTCCAATCATTATTTTCTCAGCTTGAGTTACAATCTAAGGCCTGGGGGCCAGATGTGGCCTCTTCATGTTTGTAACTTAAAGGATTTGGACACTAAACTTGTCCAAATCCTTGAATTGCCCATGCTTTTCCTATAGATGGGGTATAGGAGGCAGAAAAATTTTTGCATGACTTTCTTCTGCTCCCAACCCGGTCGCTGTGTTAAATTTTAAGAACCAATAGTGACTCAGAAATCCTAAGGTTTGCGTTCGCTTGCTACAGATCACATGGGTCAAACTCAAGGCCCGGGGGCCAAATGTGGCCTGCTGAGTCATTTGATGTGGCCCGCAAAATATATCACCTGGAAAAAAATAAAAGTTTTTATTACATTTTTACTTTATAATTTTCACTGTGTACCATTGTGGCCCTGTGGCCATGACCTCTGGTAGGTCAAACCGGTGGTTTAGCACCCGGAACTTGTACAATACAATACAGTACAATACAAACTGGCGACCTGTATTGTTAATGTGGCCCTGGGTAGAAATAGGTTTGACCCCACTGCTATAGATGGTTAAAAAACATGGCTACAACTGTTTCAACTCTCATATCTAGTCAGTTGCCCTGGTTGACAGAGCCATGTCATCATTGTCGTTGCCTTAAGACAGTCAACTGGCCTCGTTGATGACTCTAAGAGAAAATAAGCCATTAGCGTAATTATTTTTACAGGCAGTAGCCTGGAGTGTCACCCAATACCGTAAAATACTTTTAACTTAAAGTGTTTCCCTATTACAACTTAAGAGTAAAGCTGCGAAGTCCGGGCAACTTCCTAGTTTAGTCCTGCCATTCAGTTGTCTGTATAATCAGGCGCCTCCGTAAATGACCCGCTCCACTCTGTAGCTGCTCCGACACCGGCACTTAGTTTATTATCCCCCTGATATTTCCCGTCTTGTGTTAAACGAACCCCCCACTGAGTCTGGCTGATTCTATGTCATTTCGTTTTTTCATCCGGGAGAAGCAGAATAAAAAAAAAAAAAAAAACTCATCCGCCGGCCTTCTCCCTCCCCCTGCCATCCTTCCCTTTGTCTGTCCTGTTCCACATATGCAGAATAAAAAGCAGTGGCATTTAAAACTGTCCACATGTGGAGCCGAGGGGGGAGGGTGGAGCGGGAGGATGGGAGGGTGACATTCAAAGTGCTGCCACCTTAAGGTTAACGCCGTATGAGAGGTGGCGGCGAATTGCGGGTGTTTAAAGCATCGGTGGTGTCATGGAGGATATCAGATTGCGTGCAGGACACGGGTGGAGTTGATGTTTAAGACGCAAAGGTAAACAATACACCACCCCTAAAACACACACACACACACACATCTGATGAGTCTTAAACTTCACTCAGCTTCAATTCCCACCATCCCCTGCACCAAGGGCGTTTCATGCCTTCCCGGTTTTGCTCCGAGATTCACCCTGTGATGGAAAGCGAAACATTTACTCTATTGTTCTCATTTGGAGCAAGTGAACTTTGAGAGTTCTCCTCTGGTTTATTGTGAATAGACATTGGCAGATCTCGCTTTGGAAATTTCTCCGCTCGACTTGGTTCGTTTTTTTCACTCGGGTGCTCAGAAGGGAGAACGAGCGAGGCCTCAGAGAGTGTCGGGGAAAATCGGCGAAAAAAAAACAAAATCATTAACCAATTGACTTTTTGCCCTCCTTCCTCATGAGTTGATATTTGGGATTGAGGCCGCCTTTGTTTAGCTTCAAAGTCTTATTCCGAAACACAGCCAGGAGTACAGAGAACAGAGGAGAGTTCGCTTCCAACACAAACTGATATTTATTCAATCATTCTCACATTTTCTACCGCACGTCGTTATATATTTGATGGAGCAACGCTTAGGAAAGTCCACCTTCCTAACTGGAGGTGAGGAGAATGTCTTTCATAGGCGTTTAAGTAGTTTGAATACATACACACCATTTATGTTGAATAGTTTGAATATATATACATATATAATCATGTATACAGAAAATATATATATATATATTT
Source organism: Paraplagusia blochii (assembly GCA_016785265.1). Taxonomy (NCBI): domain Eukaryota; kingdom Metazoa; phylum Chordata; class Actinopteri; order Pleuronectiformes; family Cynoglossidae; genus Paraplagusia; species Paraplagusia blochii. The sequence continues at coordinate 7,058 of JAFBJS010008813.1, forward strand.
TGTATAAAGATACTGCATATATATAGCAAAAGCTTCATATATATGTAAAATTTGTATGTATCTTTGCACATATATGCAGTATATTTATACCACCAAACATATATATACAGATACTGCATTTATAAGTCAACACACACTCTCTCTCTCTCTCCATATATGTATATTTCTTTGTATCTCTCTATATACACGTATATTTGGGTTTTTTGAATATATACACTTTTTTATTGTACTTACATATAGCAATAGACTGCACATATACAGAATAGACTGCACATATACAGAAAACCTAAATACATTTGTAATGTTATATTTGTATATGTATATATACCCAGCTATATCTATATATATGCAGCATATATAGTATGTTTATATGGTTTTCATCAGCAGTTAACTCCCTATAGTAATAACGTTTGCATAATTCAGATTTGGAGCAGTCGTTAACTACTATTATTTTTGATTCTCGGTTCATTATTCCAAATATGACAAACCGACCAAACTACTCACTGCATCAAAGTTGTATTAAAATTCAGAGCATTTATTTTCCGAGTCCAAAGTTTAATTATTGCCAGCGAACTCCTCGGACCCCTGACAACTTTTATCTGTCCCCTATTATTTTTTCCATTTGTCTCTGTCCAGTATTATTGTTGGGTCTCCAATATTGTGGTCCGGTTCTGTCGCCCTCTTCTGTGCACTGTACTCTGGGGATGGACAGCCGGCCGTTTTAATAACACACACATAAATAATAGATGTTTTAAATGCAAATTCTAATGGGGACTTTGGGTGGGGGGGGACTCAATTATGCAGCATTTGTGGTTTGACCTTAACTAAGGCTAACCGATTACTGGGAGCTCGTTGTTTCTCATTAGGAACGCCACGCATCATCACACTGCAGAGCGCCCTCTGCCATAACCACAAGCAGCCTATATATCAGAGTAATGTTTTACTTTCATCGTTGCATATTATAACAGTCGTGACCATATATATATATATATAAACAATAAACAATACTCCATGGCAGGAGGAGTTTCGAGTAAAATAACGTGGTATCACATTCATCAGATTGCAACGCTGCCTGTGAATAATTCATGTTGAGTGAATAACTCAACAATGTTGCTGCCATTAGACCATTATACAAAGAACTACTGTAACAAACGCTGCAGTTTTTCCTCTTTTTTCTCGAAGAGACTATTTTTCTCCATAATTCTCACTGAGTTAATAATAATAACAAAAGTAACAGCTTTCTGGTGCCGGCCCCTTTTTTTTTTTTTTTTTTTTTGCAAACTATATTTTTTTTTTATCACAGCTTTTAGCAGAGTGTGAATTTTAACATCACGCGGTTTAACTAAAAGTGGCAATTTAATCAAATTGTGTTTGATCCGTTTTTTTATTTTATTTTTTTTTTTTTAACATGCCATTTGAAGATAATTTCCAGTTTTCCCTTTAGCCTCTTCCCTGCTGCTGGTCTTTATGAATCACACTGTCAGAACTGGCTAAAGTCACAGCTGGATTCAAACCCCCCTTCATGTTTGTCTGGACCTTACAGTACAGACATGCTGTGAACCACTGCTGTGCTCTACCCTCCAGGCTGCAGAATGACTCTGAATATACAGTATATTGTGGCATGCCATTCAGAAATTTTATCAAATATAAATATATATTTATTTGAATCCACCAGCTGTCAGGTTGCCACTGAGGTAGTCTGAGCATAGCATCGTCCCGACTCACAAAACCCCTAGTGGTCTCACCACCCACAGGAAGGCTCACAATAGGGTACAGTAGGATTTGGGTGGTGCCCGCTGCCCCTGCAACTCAGCAGTGGACAAGCAGATGAAGAATAATACATTTATATATGCAGCATATTATATATATAGATATATATATGTATATAGATATATATATATAGATATAGAGGGTATATGCAAAATTCAGCATGTATATACAGAAATTCTGTCTATATATGATATATATATATATATTTAATACATGCACAATGCCTCTGCATATATATCCAAAATGTCTATATATATATTTGACTTTTGAAATATATGCATTTCAAAATTTTATACATATATGTATATTTGTATTCAGCATAGTAATACAATACATAGCAAAATATATAAGTATATACATTTATATTTATAATATATGTATGTCAAGTGTAAATATATCCTTTTAAAAAAAATCTCCATGATCAATATATGTTCAGAAAGTCTAAATATATACGTGCCCTTTGTCCATTCCTCAGTAGCTTATACTAGAGGTTAAAAGATCTGATTGTATCAGGTGGGACACGTGTCCATCAGTTAGTACCCTTGTCAGTTCATTAAAGTCACTCAATAACCAATTTTCTGACCAGAATCATTTGTCTCACATTTGTTCGACGGACACCGCCGTCATTCCAAGGTCCTATCCTCGCACCGTTGTTGGTGAGGGTCATGTGAAACCTTAGCCGCCGCTGCGATGCGCACCGCTGTGTGCTGTCAGACAGACAGACAGATGGGCAGCTGCTGCGTTGCATCTGGTCTGGCTGGTCCTCCTGGCGTTCAGGCTCCACATGGTCTCCGGATTATAAAAGTGAATTAATGTAAAAAAAAGACCAAAAAAAAAAATTGGATTCTTTCATTTAAACAAATTATTTTTGGACCAGATATCAAAAACAGCCCGATGGCCAAATTGTTTTAAAATATAATTAAAAATCCCACTGACATATGGCCTTATGGCGGGGACTGTAGGCCATGATGATTCTCATTAGATTTTATTATTAGACATCCATCACAATATTTGCACTTTCAACCAGTGGGGGAGCCGCAGAGTCAATCATCCAACCATGTCCCCTCAAAGTTTCTCAGCACCGGTGGCACGAGGTGGGGCTCATCATCCAAGGAAAACAACAAAAGGCCACACAGTTTGCATTCCACTCTAATAACAGCCCTGCCGGTGATGTTGCAGCAGTAATCAGATTAGATACTTAAGGGAAATAACAGTTGATAATGTTTGAAGTGGAAGATAATGTCCCCGTTCAAATTAGTCTCCAAATTAGAATGGAATAAATTGTGTGTTCAACATAATATTTCACTGATTTTCTTTGAAGGCAAAGCAATCCAAAAGCAATTGAAAGCAATTAGATTATGATTACTAAATATGATTAATTTGGAAGAATGTTCCGGTGCTTGAAAGTTCGGAGTGAGGGCGGAGTCAGATGAAACGGGACGTTATTCAGGTGATCAACAATCTGCATATATAGAAATGTATGTATGTACACAAAAAAAAAAAATCCAAATATATATACAGTATATATAGCAAAAGTCTGAACATATTGGGAAATCTAAGAGAAATATATAAATAGCAAAATAAATACATGTCTGAGTCTGAACATACTAAAATATCTGAATGAATTTGATCTGAATACATATATGAAATATATGTGGGTATGTATATATATATATTAAAAATAAACATATGTATGGCAAATGTCTGGATATGTAAACAAAGACAGGAGCTTATAAAGATGTTCAATATATAAACATATATATATATATATATGCAGGAATACATTACAAAAGTCTACAAACAAACATATATTGTATGTAGACACTTTAAATATACAAAATGATTGCGTGTGTGTGTATATATAAATATAATATAATAAATATATATACACAGAGACATTATATAAACATGTATATAGAGAAAATCCTAATATATATACAGAAAATATTGATATATATTTATAATTTCTGCATATGTATATTATGGTAGTCAGGTGATCCTTTGCTGAGCCACACAGTAGATGGATATTTTATATTATCAATATTTTTGTTATTTACTTAATTTTATTATATGAAATAGGTTTTTTATTAGTTTTGGAGCCAAAATGAATGTTTGTTATATTTCCCTGACATCGGTGTTCTTATTCTAAATTATTTCCAGGTGATTGACGCTTGAAACTAACATTTTTTTTGTGTGTAAGTTGCTTAATTTCTAGTCATTTCTGATTATCCCCAATGAGCATAACTGCCTCAGTATCTAAATCAACGCCATCATTCATCACAAAAGGAACATTTGCAGTTGTTCTTCATTAAGATGAAGTGCATGTCACGATTTGATAGAAGTAAAAAATGTAACGTACGATTGCGGCGTGGAGGCCCGTCTCCATCTGCTGCTGTGACGTTCATTTAGTCCATTACTGGGACTATTAGTGTGAGCTATAGCCCAGCATGTCAGAGCAGTTGGGGTCAATTTTTTTGTTTTGCTTCAGAAAATCCAAAGCCATATCTCTTGGTGATGATGCAGCCTTGTCCCGTTTGTCGAGGTGGTTTGGGTGCAGTTGTTGTTGTAAATTATCTCGCTTTTATCTCAAGTGAGGAGCTGATTTTTAAGGCCCGCTTGTGGAGTCTCATCGCATCTTGAGCGTCTCCTGATGATGAGCAGCACATCAGAACGGCACATGAGGGGAACATTGTCAAGGTCAGGTTGAAATTGGAACTCATTTCATCATGAGGCATTATGGGAAGTGCTGTGCATCTGATGGAGCAATAAATATTGTCAAGTGCAAGCCAAGTGCTGTCATTTGTTTGCGTTATTTTTAGGGCTGGGGATTTATTGTTGGCTTTCTCTTTGCGCCGTTGTTTAGATACGGTAGATCCGTGATGTCAGCAGCTGATGTCATGTCTCTCTTTTTTATCCTGAAACACAACGACGAGGCTCAGAACAATTGTTGAAGTTTGGTAGAAATGAATCCGCAGCAGCATTGAACATCTTTTCTTGCAGCCAAAGTCAAACTTGTGAATTATTTCCTCAAGCAAACAGGATCTTAGCCATGTTGAATACCTCAGTAATAAACACCATTGCAGATGCCGATGCATTGAACGTGCTAATATTTCCTAATTCATTTTGAAGTGCAGTCAAGGCTGCGTCACATTCAGTCACAGACAGTGGAATCAAATGAAAACTGACTGCATTATTTTTCTATTAAAAGTGAGGAAATATAAAACTGTTCAGTGTGATGTGAAACATAATACCTGCTTGGGTATTACGCGCATGCTGCTGCAAAAATTCAAAAAATATGTTTGTATATAAATATATATATTTATTTATGTACATGTATGCACGTGGGTATGTATTTCTGTTTATATATCCGTAATATGTAAACATAACCATAATTTTATTTGAGTGTCCAGCCTCCAAGGTGTCTGATCGGAACTTCCTGTTCTGTTCTGTTCACCTTCAATAAATAATTTAAGCAAAGACTGGTACTGTATAGAGGACGTTTACCTTGTTGGACAGCATAGAGCGGGTTTGTCCTCGGCGTGACGGTTTTCTCCACGTGACTAAAACGCAAACAGGATCACTTCAACAACTTTGAATTACACCTCCTGGTTCATACACCATGATGCCAGGGCAACGAAAGCTTGACACAAATATCAGCAAGGTTGTCACAATGTGGGGGAAAAAAAAAAATGTTTTGTTGTATTTTTGCCAGAGGAGAGCGCCGTACAGTCCCTATATATGGCAGTGTGGAATAAATCACGGCCCACGGTAAAGTCTGCTGTGCACACAGAGCAGAGAAAACAGACGCGCCGCAGACTGAATACACCGGGAGTCTCGGAGCAGGAGTCTGGTACATCGGATTTCTGGTGAGATGCAAGGCAATTGTCTGCGGCAATGTGCGCCAAGGTCAAAGTGTTTATGAGTCACGCAGCAGGCGAGTACACAGTAGCCCTGGAAGGGTTAGAGGAGTTTGAAGAAAGCCATTAATGTTTGGATAGATAGATAGATAGATAGATAGATAGATAGATAGATAGATAGATAGATAGATAGATAGATAGATAGGTGGGTAGGTAAGTAGTTAGGTAGGTAGGAAGGTTGACGGACAGATAGATAAATAAATAGATAGAAAGGTAGGTTGGTAAGTTGGTAGGTAGGTAGGTAGGTAGACGGACAGATAGATAGATAAATAGGTAGGTAGGTTGGTGGGTAGGTAGGTAGGTAGGCAGATAGATAGATAGATAGATAGATAGATA
>JAFBJS010008813.1:13272-48179 GCA_016785265.1 Paraplagusia blochii
GATAGATAGATAGATAGATAGATAGATAGATAGATAGATAGATAGATAGATAGATAGATAGATAGATAGATAAATAGATAGGTGGGTAGGTAAGTAGTTAGGTAGGTAGGAAGGTTGACGGACAGATAGATAAATAAATAGATAGAAAGGTAGGTTGGTAAGTTGGTAGGTAGGTAGATAGGTAGACGGACAGATAGATAGATAAATAGGTAGGTAGGTTGGTGGGTAGGTAGGTAGGTAGGCAGATAGATAGATAGATAGATAGATAGATATATAGATAGATAGATAGATGACGGACAAATGGACAGATAGGTAGTGTGGATGGATGGAAGGAAGGACAGAGGAATGGACAGATTGGTAGTAGGTAGTTGAGTGGATTTGAGGGAGGCAGGCCTGGACATAGACAGACAGACATGTGGCGTACAGACGGACGGACAGATAGGTAGGTAGTTTGGTTGATGGATGGCATGCGGATGGATGGGTGGGAGGGATGTAGTGTTGAACAGACAGGTGGATAGACAGATAGACAGACAGACAGAGAGATAGTTGCAGGTAGGTGGGAAAGTACATACGTAGGAAGGTAGTTGGAAGAGCAAAAAAAAAAAATCCCAAACTTTAAGAGTTGTCTCTAATAATAAAACTATGACAGCACTATTATATAGCACTCAGCCTTCTGCATTAAAATCTTCCGTACAGGCAGAGACACTATAGAATCCAATCTAACCTGAAGCATTCCTTAGTTTATCTTTGCCAGCAGCTTATTATTATTATCATCCATTGTTGTGTTTATCTCCTAGGTGACCTTTAGTGACAGTCGTTACAATAAAGCAGAGGGACAGGTGATGTGACGTGAATAAAAACCGCTCGACCCTGGCGTACATCGGTGGAAGAGTTGTTCACAGGAGCTGGGAATAGTTTTCTTTTTTTGTCTTTTGTAAAATCCGTTCATTAATTTCACCTTGGGGAATGATTTTCCAAAACCTCTTGACACGTACCGACAGCCAAGCAAGGTCTTTTTAATTATCTGAATTGCTAAACAGACCTTCCTCCAGGAGATTGTTCGCTGGAATGATGCAGGTCTGCTGTTATTGTTGACGGTTCTGAATAATTACTGTATACCTTTGGATGTTTTTCCGCAACCTATATTTATATTGATTGACTAAATGATGCACGCAGACAGCCCAAAAGGGCAAGAAGGGAAAGCAAACTCCTTGTCGTTGGGTTTATGAGCAGAACTGAGGTGGATTCGAACCTGAAACCCTCCAGACCCAAATCCGCTTCTTTAACCACTTCCCCCTGGGAACAGTACTCTTTAATTCTCTTTCTCGCCACTGCTACAAAACCATTGTGTTATTATAGTAAGGCTGCAAATGCGATGTTAAACCAGATACTCTATCTGTAATTCTCCTTCCTGCCACAATGTGGGTATTGAGTATCACCAAACTGGTCCCCAAATCCCTGTTTGGGATATATCAGGAAGGACATCAGTATGAATCAAAGATTTGCGGTTTGATCAACTGTATTTCTTCCTGTGTAGAGTTTCAAAAGATTTTCTCCCGATATCCGTGTTTGTGAAGTTTGTTTATCTGTGTCCGTGGCCTCGTGATGGAAGGTCGAACTGCGCCGTTGAGTCTTGTGAAGTTCTTGGCTCTCCGCACTGACTGGACTGAAATCACTGACAGTGATGGACGTCAGATTGTTGAAGCATTTAGCAGCCGTGGGACATAGTCGTATCAACTATATCATATTTGTATGAGATCCTGTTAAATAATATCAAATAAGGACAGATGTACACGGGGGGATGTGTTCGTTTAGTGAATATATGATTGAAACTGGTATTTTTTTTCCAGCTCCTGTTGCTTAGATGTGATATGAAGACGATAAATTGCATGTGATGGGGTAACGTACAGTTGTCTATCAGGAAGTCAAGCGAGTTTCCTCTTAATCTTAAGATTTGTTTTTTTTTTTATCTCAGCTTAAAATTACGTGTTTTTGTTGTTTTCTTTTTCATTAAGATGGATCGTTTTTAAAGCAATGGGAGAAAATAATCTTAAGTGGAATATAAAATCAAAGACCAGATGTTAGAGCAGATATGGGCAAACTGTGATGGATGGATGGATGGACGGACAAAGGGACAGACAGGTAGCTAGATATGTATAAAGGTAATTGGGTGAATTGGAGGGACAGATGAACAGTTGGACAGACATTAATTTGTCTTCATCCTCTTAACTGTTACTGTTTGCAGTGGCACCAGTTGGGCGAAATGGCTTTCACTCTACTTTCAATTATTATTATTTTTTTTTGACTTGTAAAAAGTGAAATGTCTGTTGAACTTTTATCACCTCCACTCTTCCATTAGCACTGCAGGCCTGAAGAACATAAAGCACAATAAATCTAAGAGCCTTTCTCGCACAATCACCAGACAATGGCGTGCTTCCGCAGACGGGATAAAAGCATTAATTGTAAACACGGCACGACCTGACGTGACACAAATGGATCGTAGCTTATTGACCCGAAGCGTCAACTTTTCCAGGCAATAAAAGAGAAAAGTGTGCCTTGTTGGACTCTTGTAGATACACACTGTCAATTCCTTACCAGTGTATTTTATCATGAATAGATAGATAGATAGATAGACGATAGGACAGATAGATAGACAATAGGACAAATAGGTAGGTTGGCAGGTAGGTAGGTAGACGGACAGATAGATAGATAAATAAGTAGGTAGATAGATAGATAGATAGATAGATAGATAGATAGATAGATATATAGATAGATAGGTATAGAGATAGATAGGACAGATAGGTAGGTTGGTAGGTCCACCAAACTAAGGTGGAAGTTTAGTGGCTGGGCGGACATGGGAATGGATGGACGGCAGGATGGACATATAGGCAGGTATGTTGGTAGTAGGGTGGATTGGAGGGAGGACTGGACAGACTGACAAACAGATAGGTAGGTTGATGGTTTGGTGGGTGGGCGGGAAAGTGGACGGATAGACGGAGCGACGGACGGAAAGATAGGTATGTAGGTAGTTGGATGGATTAGGAGGATGGACAGTTGAAGACACAGATAGATAGATAGATAGATAGATAGATAGATAGATAGATACTACTCCAGTGTATTTTATTATGCGCCCCGTCAAAGATTTAGGTTGAGCTTTCATTACCTAAAGGCCGCACTTCTCTCCCGGAGCTACCTACTTAAAATTTATTTTGGCCTCAGAAAAGGAAGCCATTAATATTTATCACCTCGGAAAACACCGAGAGAAGACAAAATGTAATCGTTCTAATTCAAAACCTTAAAATTGCTATGGCGCGAGGTGAGGATGTGACCAGAAATCTCCCGGCGTGTGACCTGCATATTTTCCTGCTAAATGAGACATGTTAAATGATGTGCCAGAGGAGAAATGGGTCTTTTCAAGCAGCTCACAGTGTTCTGATCATCACAGATAACCAAGCTGGAAGGCCAGGGACCTAATTTAAAGGCTATTTACCATACACCAGATTTCCAATTGGGATGCACCCCAGTGTAGAAATGGAAGAGAAAGAGGGAGAGGAAGGGTGAAAACTTCCACACAGGAAGCACGGACACACTGTGCAAACAAAAGCGCAACTAATTCCATCAGATCTTGATGTTTGGGGAGGCTGTATTAACGCTCCGCCGTACTGAGAATGAGGTCCTCCAAGAGAGGAGGAGACAGTTTTCCACGGCAAAACGATACCAGTGGGATGTGATTAGTTTCATGACACATCCTTTTGGTGGCATCATGATTCATGGGACTCGAGCAGCAAAACGTAGCATGTTTTATTTAAATCTGAGTCATGCAGTAATCCCACATCAGCCAGAAAGTAGGATTAGTTTCTAAACAAGTGGTGGTTTTCTCATTCTGAACCTCCCAGGCATGGAGGGGGGCAAGGTTAACACTCCAACAATAAATAACCCCACTTATTTATTTCTGGCTTTAAGAGGCTTTTGCTTTTTCCTGTTTTTGTTCTTTCTTAATGGAATCTCACTGAAGTCACATTTGCTTGGACAAATGTAATGATAATAACATTAATTTCCATGATTTTCTTGATAGTAACCAAAAGCAATGAAGGTCTTATGCCAATTGCTATGGCATAATTGACATTGGCAATATTTTCATTTGCATTTTCAGGCAAAGCTTCTTTAGAGGAACTGGTGAATAAAAAGAAATTAAAGAAACAGCAGGACAACAGCAGCGTTTTTTTTTTTTTTTTGTCCCACCACTGAACTGATACTCTAGTACTAGAGTATTCATGTTTTATTGTTTTAATGTTATCCTCCCTCTGAGAATAGTGGCTTTTTACCCATATTAGTTTAGCAATAACTTTGATTTCCTGTTTGCCTTGATAACCAGGTATTGTCTATAGGAGAAACAAGGATGGACAGGAATGAGGTGATTTAGAGGGACAACACAGACAGGAATGTTCAGAGAAAAAACTTAGGTTGAGATGGCCAGATTGAGATGGTTTGGACATGTTCAAAGGAGGGACAGTGGATACATTGGTAGAAGGATGATCCTAGAGATGGAGCTACCAGGTAGGAGACAAAGAGGAGATTGATGGATGCGGTGATGGAGGACATGGAGTTAGTTGGAGACAGAGTAGAACATGTAGAGGACAGGGGGAGATGGAAAAGGGTGATTCGCTGTGGTGAACCTTAAATAAGGGACAAAATGAAAAGGAAGAAGGAAGAAGACCATGACAACTAGGCAGGACAAAAAATGCTCAAAATTGATGTACACCAGATATGTACGCCGATTCCCTTCGTACCTAACTTTTTACTTGCGTCCTTGAAGTGTCTTTGCGCATCTGATGGTCAGACCGACTGTTGCGGGACAAAGCTGTCGATTTCTGCCCCTTAGTCATCAGACAAGATTGAATTACTCAACACAATAACGGCTGCAGGAGAAAAAAAAAAAAAATGAAGCGTCTAATTAAAACACAGTCACAATCACATGGTGCCGTTCTACGTGCACGGACCCCGACATCATGCTGGCGCTGTTGTCGCAGTCAGTGCCGGTATTAAAGTTTATTTGACGGACACAGAGGTCACTGCGAACCGTCCAAGGCCACTGACCGCCGTGTACTCAGAGTTACGGTGTACTTGACTCGAAGGGGGTGCATACCAATGAGGAACAGTTGGAACCGTCAGGGCGTTCTTTCGTTTCTTCGTCTCTCTGCTGGAATACGCCGTTATTTAAGCGAGTCTTATGACTTTTACTAATCTCCTCAGAATCCTCAGAATGCACGTTGTATATCTTTATTATGAGGACGGGTCCCTACAGAAAGTACGACCTATTTATCGTCTTCTCCCAGAGCTCCTGATTTTCTGTAAATTGATACAGTTCACAAGGTACAGTTAATTAAAAACTGGAGTTTTTTCATCAAAATCCAATATTTTTCATCTGTTTCTCTGCCTTATATATTATGAAATGTCACCAAAGTGCTTGGGGTAAAAGATAATTTGATACCAAATCTTCAACAATCAAAAGGACCACGAGGGGACGCTTTAATGGCAGCGTCTCGGCATTAATACCACTTTTGGCAGCCGTCATGTCACAGACATCACCGCTTGTGATGACTCCAGCGAGTCTGCCTCCATGTGCAGTCTGATACCTTCCATTAAATATCAGAGTGTGAAACCGGCACTTGGCCACTCCGTTATGGATCAATTTGAATAAAGGACTATGCCTGGCGTCAACACAGATCGATATGCGGACGGGCTTCCTGATGCGGTCATAACCACCAACGCAGGCCCATTATCTGAAGCGCTCTTGTCAAAGACGAATGTAAAAGCACACGCAGGCTAATATATGACAGGAAATCAATACACCCTGATAGGGACTGAAACCTGACAGCTCAATAAGTTTCAGAGGGGGAAGATGTTGCATCTTTTTTTTTTTTTTTTTTCCCCTCTCCTCGGCCTCTCTTTCCCGCCGTTGCTGTATCCTATTCCTGCAAGCGACTTAACTCCTAAACCCTGCAGTCTATTTGAGATTACAAGCTCCTGTCAACAAGTGCACGGGGAAACAGTGCGTAAGGGACATGTCAACCTGTGTCCCGCACGGCGGAGGTGTCCTAAAATCCTGCAGTCGTCCTCCGGAGGTGTCATTACCTCACTCGAATACTATAAAGCGGCCATGTCCCCGTGTTCAAGAGAAAAGACCCCTGATATGTATGCATGCGAAGACATTGACGGTTGTCCACTGATACGAGACACAATTTCCTCCCTGTTAAATACACATTCTCAGAGGTTGAAGGATTGTATTTGTCAGGAATATTTGCGCGGCTAATGTTTTATTGATTATTGAGTGCGTGATGCGTAAAAGCGCACGTGGGTTTTTTTGTATATCTAGGAACCGGAAAGTGTTGATCGTAAGTGCAAGTGATTCGTTTTCAAACTGATTAATGTTCAGTCGGCTCCGGCGAAGAAGAAGAAACAATTTTTCATCTCGTACAGAATCGCGTAACAAAATAACCAATCAGAGTAATAACGTAACTGAATTACTTACTTGCCAACATCCCATTATGAGCCTAAAGAGCCTTTTCACAACATGTTTTTCTTTAATTTAATGTATTTAATTAACTTTACAGCGTATGTGCTGCATATATTCCCCGCAAAAATCAGACGTAATCATTTCAGTGATTACATATCTAATGGTGCTGTACTCTGATCTAAATAGGTTTAGAATAGAAATTCTAATAAATTTATACATATATATTTACACATATATTTGCAAAAAAAAATTCATATATTTCTTTTTTATCTTTTCTACAGAGATTTTGAGTTGGATCAATTGTTTGATCCAACAGTATTTTTTTATATAAAAGGGTTCACGGTTCATAGGTCCATATATATTGCATATATTCTATACTGTATCGCTTTTCAAAATTATTGCAGAAGAATAAAAATATAATGAAAAAGTTGCAGGTTAACTTTGCGGAATATCAAGCATGCAGTAGGATCCATTTATTCCGTAAACATATTCCAGGTAACATTTTACCGCAAATGGTGGATCAGAGGTAACAGGTACTTCAAAATTTATCTTTATAAATATATATTTAAAATATATAATTTATACACGCTATAAAGTGCAAAGTATATTATTTTGGTAAAATAAAGAGCTTTTCCAAGTAAAGTGTTGGAATCCAAACATATATTTAGCTGTGGTAGAACAGTTTATAGTTCATCACTGGCTGGAACTGGACGGTTTTGGACATGCTTCATTGTCAACGTAATGGACACACTGTGCATTTGCGATACAACACCATGCGTTCATGAAAGTTACGAAAATTAATAAATCATAACATAAATCAATGTTTTTTTGTTTATTTTTTTTTACGAATCTTTCAAGCCTATAAAACAACATTAATCAACATCAATATTTCATTCCCAAACCAACCTAATTTCCCTTGTAAACCTCAGTGTTGACCTGCACTCAGGTCATCAGGTTATCGTTCGCCATAGAACGACATTTGCATTTGAAATACAAACAACAATAGAACAAATCAACAGACGCTCATACAAACACAGTCGTAAAAAAAAAAGCAACAGCGATGTTTCCCTTCCAACAATTCAAGCGGGAGTCTTGTTTATTCACCTGCTGCATTGTGGTTCATGGCGCGCTCAGAGTATCACCTAGGGTTCTGGATCTTGAATGATCCCTACATGTTCCTGAAGGGTACATCCAACCCAAAGCTGTGCTCAGTGTAGGTGGCTCCATGTGCCTGCTGCACAGACCTGCCCGGGTCATTTTGCCCTGTGGGGGTAAAAATACTGCAGGACTGAAAGCTATAACGTTCAGTAAAAAGGTGATACTTTGTTTTTGCATGCATGGAAAGGAACTAGATCCCCTGAAAAATCTAAATTAACCCAACTTGAACCAAATCTGGTCAACAATAAAGTACTTCAGACTTTATATAGAAGGGATTTTCTAGGGATTTTGGTCAGAAACTGACTTCTCTGTAGTTGATTCCCCATTGACCAAAGCCTGTCTGTTTTTCTGCCAGATCTCTCAATACCCAGTGAAAGTCGATAGGAGGCTCAGCGGGACGGACGCGTCCATCGAGCTGTCTGTCTGCTTTGTCTCATTTATAATCTCACTGTGTATGAGCGCGTCACAAGAATCGGTCCGGAATGCTCCGCTGAGCTCGTCGGGTACGTCTCAAGACCTTCAGGAGTCCAGCTCATCATCTCAGCCGCGCTGACTTAATTTTGTTTTTCTTTTGTCCTTTTGTATCTCATAATGCAAACCCGCCCAAGTAAAACTGAACTTTGCAGACGCTGCTCGGAAAGAAATCAACGTGATCTGTATTTGATTTTGTTTTGTTGTTTCTCGAAAGAACAGAGCTAGGTTCCCTGAACTTCAGAGCTCGGCTGAACCTTCCCACAGTGAAGGGAGCAAACACCAGGGAGGGGTCTTTCGGCCATTTCTTCACCTTACGTGCAGAAATGCACAGAAAAATCACTTAAATTGGAAGTTCTGTGCTACTAACTCTGAAAAACAATGAGATCCGACTTGATACTTGCATTTTTTCTACTGCAAAATGATATGAATTGAGCTACAAGGGTTTAGTTAGGGGAAATATTTGCCCATTCTTGCCTTAGATATATTTTTATTTCCCTCTGAACCCGGAAACCAAATGATGCACTGCAGCTTCTGCATCTGGTGCCATGAGGGGCCGCGGGTATTTTGTTCTCTCAAGCCTTCACTGCGTACCAGACAGGGTCACGGAGAAGCCACGTCTCACACTGTCCTGGTCAGCGCTAGTGAAGGGCGACACGCTACCTGACACGCTCCTTTGGGAAGTGTTACCCTGACAGGAAAGAAGAAGAAGAAACCTCTGCAGCTTACATGTCTCAGCAGTAGTCAGTCTCCCTCTGCAAGCTTTCCCTGTAATGCCCGCTCCCACAGATAAGACGTGTTTAAGAAGAAGCCTCTGCCCATGCTATCTGCAAAAGGAGAAAAAAAAAAAAAAAAAAAAAAGGAAAATACCAGAAAGAAAAGAGACAGAGGTAATGTTTAAGGGCAAGCACTGCAGACTCTTGGGATATAAGACCCGGTCTCCATCCCTGCGTTTGCCTTGAAACCTGTCGGCCAAATCCTCCATTCATGCTCTTTGTGCTTTAAGGCAGCAGCCTTTTGAGGCCGTAACTCATTGTTTCTTCCCGAGCCAGTCAGTGAATGTGAAGTTCCTTTCCCTTCACTTGTTTGCCCCGGGGCTTGAAATTAAAGTGTCTATATCTGTAGAATATCTCTGTATCAATAGCATACATACCTGCCAGGCATTTGTCCTGTGGGCTTTCATTGTGTTTGTTTTTTTTTTGTTGCCTGCGGTCAGTATTTAGCCAGTTGCAGGCTGGGTTTTTGTTCGACCGTAACACTGGTCTTCAATGTCATTTTAGTTGTGTTCTATTGGACTTGAGTATGGAATGTTGTTGTAATAATGTAGCCAGGTGCAACATATGATACAGGTTAGCAGCTGTGCGGGCAGATCTGAGTTTCTTTTTGTTCCAACTGCTTCATTGCATTATTTTTTATTTTATTTTATTTTTTTTTTACATTTTTGCGTTTCCTTTTTTCAACATTAATACAACTTTTTTTGACTCGCAGGTTATTTTTACATTAGTTTTACATTTTTCCATAATTTTACATTTTTTTTATATTTAGAAATTATTTTTACATTTCTATGCAGCAGCTGTGCAAGCAGAGTCTCTTGTTGTTCCCACTGCTTCATTGCATTATTTTTTACATATTTTTTACATTTTTGCTCATTTTATCATTTCCGTGTTTTTACATTTTTACATAATTTTTATATTTGGAAATAGTTTTTAGAGTTTTACATTATTTCACATTTGTACATGTTTTTACATTTTTTACATTATATTTACAATAAAACTTGTTTTTGTATTTTTAAATAATTTTTACATTTATATTTTTTTATGTTTTCTCATGATTTTGACATTTTCACAATGTTTTTACAACTTTAAATAATTTTTCATTTTTACATTACTGTTTTACATTTCTGCATTTTTAAATATTTCAATAAATAACGCATATATTTTTACATACATAATTTTACATTGCTTTTTCTACTGTTATGTTTTACAACAATATTCTATTTTTATTTTTATACTTTGCCTTATACTGTATGAATAAAAACCTACAAAGATTGTTTGCCTTATAATACATTTCTAACTTGCAACTGAATTTCCATATTCTGATAAATTATTTTTATTGCTCAGTCATGCAACTTGAATGAATAGTCTTTCAGTTCCAATTGGCCCTTCAAGGGGAACTGTATTGTTGAAAATAAGAGTGAGAACCCTGATGGAGTCCTTGTATTCAAGTTTACTAAATCAAACAGAAATACTGAGTTTGGCTGGAGATCGGTCGACCAATTACGTAGTTTTTCCACAAAAGAAGTTTTATTTTTCACATTTTGATTTACAAAATACTAAATCTTGGAATAAATTAAAGTTAAAACACATGTTCTCGTCTCACATTAAACCCAGACCTTCCTCCGTCAATGGCACCTCAATTACACTGCTATAGTGAATTACGCCGCAAGATGGCTGCCAATAAATTCAGCAGCTGTGCTCCCTTTGTATTCTAATAAGATGCTGCGCTGTTTCTAAAAAATTTGCCACAGCTGTCCAATGTTCTGGCCTCAGCATTCATTCCATTTTTTATTTTTTTTTATTTTTTTTTTTACAGAAGCCCAGAACAAATCTCTTTCACATTTACCCGTCATTGTGTTGGCACTGAAAAGAGGTCAACGTGCGCATTAATGAATACGGTTCGAAAGAAATGATGTCTGCACTTTGGTGCCTGCTCAGTTTTTGACTGCACCGGGTCGAAGCTTTTTTGATGAAGCCAGAAAAGGGAGGGGTGAAAAAAAACCGGACCCTTCCTCTATATTTAAGTTGAAAATGAACTGTCACAGACAATGACACAGGAATACATGATGGATGGCTGTGTCGTACACAGCTACTCAATCTTTCCATCTTTTTTTTTTTTTTATTATTTGGTTATTCTCACTTTTTCATTCTTCCCCGGAAAGCCATCATTTCCATCGTCCTTCGCATTTCAGCCGAATTCGCTGTAACTGACCCAACTTAGCCAAAGGGAAGAAGAAAAAAAAAAAATCCATTCTGTTGCTGTTGAATTACATTTTCTTGCCTGAACGTGCTGCGTTTTTTATCATTTGTTCATATTGGGCCATTACTGTAAGATTATATTTTATGTGGCTGTGTGCAAAAAGGCATGGATGCAGTTTGCTCCCCCGAGAGAGTCGGCTGTTTCTTGGCGGGGGTGTCTTTGTTGCAATTGCCAAAGATTCATTGTCTGTCTGTTGGGGATAAATTAGAGTTCTGTCTTGTAATTTATTATTTTCTCCTCGTGCGTACCTGTGGAACACCAAAACCGTTGTAGCAGCGTATCGTCAGCTGGTTTTCCTAATGACATTTACGGAAACCACCGTTTCTTGGCCCTCGCTCTACCATTGTTAGGTGTTTGTGTTCGTCCACTTGTAGCCGTTTACCTTCCCCTCTTGGCTTTTTTCCCCCTTTTTTTTTTTTTCCATTTTCTCCAAAGCCTTTCTTCGCTCCTAAGACAGCGCCAGCACTTTTTCACTTCGTCCCTGTTATTAAATCTCATAGCAGTTAGTTGATTTGATCAGTGTGTGCTGTAACATTGTTTACCGCTGTGGGACCGAGGAGTTATAGACACACTCATCCTTCCTGCTCTGTTTCTCGCTTTGCTTCTCGCCATTTCTCCGCAAGTCGGGCAATAACGTAATTTCTCCAGGGGGAAAGAAAAGCTATCTCATGACTGGAGGGGAGCTTATACAATTTGGGTTTAGGTATATAAACCAATGTTGCAAAAAAAGAAATAGTAGATGCAAGAAGCTAAGGGATTAGGCCGACTGTTGGTGGGACTTTTTTCCTGTGCGACCCGGGAGTCCTGTTTTATGATAGAGCTGATCTACGGTGCAATGAACCAAAAACAAGAGCAAACTGAGGTTTAAAAACACAAAAACAAAGACCTAGTGCAAACATTTTCTGTTTATTTGGATGCTGCGGATGACTCAGAGCAACTAGAGCCTGCAGGGCCTCGGATCACCACCAGGCCCTGTTTCTATATGCACCCGCAGCAGATGGTGACCAGTGGCATGAGGTTCTGGAAGGCACTAACATGCTGTTTGTAATTTCTGGAAGCGCACAGTCTGCACTGTGACGGTTGTTATCATCCGCCACGTCCAGGAAAATAGCGAGAGGGAATCAGACTGCTGTCTCTGCTGTGTTGATGGAGGGAAGAAGAAGAAGAAGAAGAAAAAAAAAATGGAATATTTATAGACCCGATGCATCGCGATCTTATCTCCCTCTGCTTAATACACTGATTCTGACATGTCGACAGCATCCAGAGGTTTGAGAAGGGAGATGGATCCAGTGAGTTTGCAGTGTGGGCTGGTGTGAATCCATCATAGATGTGTTGTTATTAAAGGGAAGAATGGAACCTCCCATGCATGTTGCTTTTCCGGCATGATATATGGACATTATATCCTGCTGAATTGTCCTCCTTATCGTCTTCGTTTTGTAAGAAAACATTCATACATAGTCATGATATTAATTTAAATATTAATATGATGACTAAATACATATTATTAAAATCTCTGTATGTTTTTTTATTGGTCTTCTTAGTCTCAGTCTATATCAGGCTTTAGCAAACTAAGGCCCGGGGACCAGATGCGGCCCATTCTTTGTCCAGCCCACTAAAGGGGATGGGACTAATTTGATTTGTAATGTTATTATACTTCTGCTTTTTGCCTCTATTGTCTATGTTTTTAAACTTCTTAGCTTGTAGCAAACTTGCGGCCCGTGGGCCATTTGTAGCCCGTGTGCAATATTTTATGTGACAGTTGAATGTTAGCGAGGGCCAGATAATTTATAGAAGGATTCTATTGCAAGGCCAAAGGCCAAGCTTCTAAAATGTCCTACGCCACCTATAGGAGAAATGCAGGAATTACATGGTTAATGCAGAAGAATACATGAATTCATTCATCCTCATCTTCTATCTATTACATAGTTACAAGGGCAACCGTCTCAACAACCGCCACCCAAATCACACTGCTGATTGAGAAAAGGTTAGTGGGCCAAATTAAAATATCAAACGAGCCACATCCAGAAAAATGTCATGTAAATATCATGCAACAAAGGCCAAAATATGAAAAGACTTTTAACCATATATATGCCACCTATGGGAGAAATAGGAAAAATGCAGAGCGACACATTAAATCATCCATCGTTATCCTCTATCCATTATCAGGTTACAAGGGCACTAGTCTCCACAACTGCCACCCAAATCACACTGCACTATGCGCCATAGTCCAATCTAAAAAAGTTTAGTTGGCCGGATTAAAACGTCAAACGGGCCACACCCGGCCCTCAGGCCACAGTTTGCCCCAAGTCTGATCTATCTGCTCCAGACCAGGCTTCAATTTTAAGGACCAATAATAGTTTGTGACTCCTAGAAACTGCCTATGCAGAGGCATTGCAGGCAATACCTCCCAACCCCCCCTGCCAGCTTGACAACAATCACAGAACGGCTTGGCACTGGAGAAAAAGTATCTCTCTGGCGTCCGTCCTATTCTCCAGCATGGTTTTTGTCGAGTCAGAGGAAACCATCTGCTGCTCGTTGATAATGGCCAGCCGGGAAGGAGGGGACAGGAAATGGAAAGAGGAAGTAAAATAAAGAAGGGGGCGGGGGGGAATCAGCAGGATATTTCCACCCAACCTTGTGCGTATTCCCTCCTAAAGTTTGTCTGGCACCTAAATAAACATCACATCTGAAAATCCATGTCTTCCGCGCATGTATGCTCGCCCGCTGTGTAAAAATACACGTCTGACTGTTGTTTGCGTGTGTATAAAATCCATTCCACCTTGATCATCTTGGAGGCAGGGTTGCATTTGAGGATGGCTGATGTGCTGTCAACATGATACTAATGATTAGGAACATGCGTTTCCCCCCCTGGTACACTCTAACTATGTCAGATGGGTTCCTTTGCTACAGACAATATGGTTTTTTGGGGGGTTTGGATGGTGTTAATGAGACCCTGTTATCAAGGCTGTTCAAAGGTAAAGGCAACTACATCAGCAAATGTTGCCAACTAATGAGGAGAGCACCTGTAAGGAGGAGTGGATGCAACATGGCTGGAGAAAGACTACAGGAAAGGAGAGAGTGTAGGAGGGAAAATGCTCATTAAAACAAATAGTCGACCATATAACAAACCCAGGGATGGAAAATAGTCGGAATTTTCCTTTCTGAAGTCTCCAGGGCGCTTAGATGAAATTGAACGCTCAGGGCATTCTCTGAGTAAACCGTTGCGGTATTCTCTTGTCTGAGGTCGACAGGTTGAGTTGGACAAAAAGAACTTGACAGCCAGTCTCTCTCTCTCTCTCTTGAAACTGAGCGTCACTCTTTTACTCCATCACTCCTGCCTTCTCTCCTTCGCCTTGAGATGTTTTTATTTATTTATTTATTTTTTTTTTTCTCCTTCCTCCAGCACTTACGAACTGCCAGAGAACTTTCACAATGGATTTGTCAAGACAGTGACATTTACTAAACTTCTAAGCGTCTTTAACTTTTTTTTTTTTTTTTATAGATCAGTTATTGTGCTGCAGAAAACACCATTTCGGTGCCACAACAATCGGCGCAATTTCAGCTGAGGCGGACAATAAGATTTAGAGCAAACAATGAGAAACGTACAGTTTTTTTTTTTCTTTCTTTGTTGAAGTGCAGTCGCCTCGACAGTCGTTGGAATGCACGATGCCGCGTTTAATGAAGTTGACGCCAGGTCAGGAGGGATAATGAAATTGTGGGATGCGGGGATCAACCGCAAGGACACGGGAAGCCCGGTGACCACGTCTTTTCTATTAACCTAGGAGGCTGGCAAGGGTGGAGAAGGGGAATCAGGCCGGGCCGCGGCCTCCACCAGCCCGGCTGTTAGACGGAGCTTCCGAACTGCAGATAGGGAGAGCAAATATTGCTTGGGGTGCAGTGGTGATTAACCCTGTGTTTTCATCAGTCTGGACCGGCCTGATAACATTCCTTACTCCCCTGGCGGAGCCAAATATTAGAGATACCAGTGCTTTGGACTGAATTGAATGCTTCCCTCCACCTCCGCGCACACACACGTCTCCTCCCCGCGCCGACATTGTGATTGCTCAATTGTCGCGTCTGTATCCTGAATTGTTACCTTTAAAATTTAAAGCTCGTCTAAAGATATTTACATGCAGTTCAGGGAAACGCAACTTTGATATCTGTCTTCTTGGTTAATGCTTCTTTATATGTATCTGAAGGTTACCCGAGCAGCAGGTAACCCCGCGACAGTCCTCGGTGACTATTAAAGGTGGTTGATAGCTCGACACCCGCTGTGCTGCACTTCAAAAAGTCCCAGTAAATTCAGACGGTGTTTCTTAAGCCTGTCACCGTCTACTAACATGGCACAGAGAGGAGTTTCAGTGAGTTAGGAAAAAGCCTGCAGGGTGCATGGTGATCAAGTCACCGCCGGTGTTTGGGTAACCTTCAAGTAAATAGGAGACACTGCTTTAGAACCCACCAGGCTGCCACAGCAGACAGACACACGATACATCAAGGTTGCATAAACTTAATCCACCGCTGCATTAGAAAATACTTTGGAAAAAAAAAAAAGAAAAAAACAGGCAGCAGTAGTGGCCTAGCGGTTAAGGAAGCAGACTTGGATGGACGAGGTTTCAGGTTCAAATCCAACGTTTACCGACCCAAGGAAACCTGGGAACGCATAAGAGGTTGAAAAAATAAAAACAATCATCTTCATGCTCTCATCTGTTACTGGGACTCGCGTGCAGCAGTCTCCACGACTGCCACCCAAATCACACTGCACCCTTCCTGTGAGTGGTGAGCACCTCACTGAAAACCTGGTATCTGGTTGACTCGAACCTGAACCTCGGCAGACCCGTGTCTGCTTCCTTAACCACTAGACCACCACTGCTTCTAAAAAAAAAAAAAACATTTTTTTTTAATTAATTTTATATTGTTGTGACAATACCTCAAGCCCTACTACCCTGTATGATTTTGTGCAGTGCCCTCTTCTGGTAAAAAAAAAAAAAAAAACATTAAAAAGCTATTGTATTTTTCTTTTTTCACAATCCTTGTTGGCAATGCCCTAGAATAATTTCCTGCCCCCCCTTTCTTCGAGAACCACTGCTGCAGATTGACCACAGGAGTTTTTAGTGTGAATGGTTGCATCTTCTCCAGATGCAGCTTGGATGGATGGATGACCGTTCTTACCCAGAAGCTGCTGGGATTGGCTCTGACCAGGCCTGGGACACTGGAAGGGAATCAGTGCTTCAGTATGGGACTGATGAGTGAATGAATGCGTTGATAAATGGGGCAGTCATTCATGAGGCACACTTTCGCCTTCCTCCCTTTGTAAATCAAGTGTCTGCGCATGGCGATTGTGTGTGTTTGTGTGTGTGTGAGAAAAGTGTGTCAGCTTTACAGGAAATGAGTTTGTAAATTATTCCAAAATGAATCTCAAGGGGGAGGTTGGAAATTAACATCCAGATCGAGACAAGTGATTGTTATTTACATTCGGAAAGTGAAATTCCAGCCCTTTGGTAAGGTCTCTTGAGGATGTAAACATTTTTTTTTTTTCCTGCTCCAATTATAGATATGTATGCTGTAATCACCACTCACTCACTTCTAATTATATGCTATACTCCATAATACTCACTCAAATATCTTAAAGAACACTTCAGATGGATGTGATTTTTCTTTTTTTTTTCATACTAATGAACAAGACATTGTACTTCAACCTTAAGTTTCCACTGACACCGAGTCTGAGGTAATTTACATCAGAGTGAGATTGAAGGATCAAGGGGAGTTAAGTGTTTTTGCTTTCAGTTCTTGCATATTTTCGCTCTAACATTTTTTTTTTTTCTTTCTCATATACTCGTACGTTGCTCTAATCAACGATGGTTGTTGTCGCTGCAGGTCTCTGGTTTGTCACCTGGAGACAACCAGACCCCAGGACTTCTGCTGGCTCCAGGGGTCAGATGGGGCCAGACGCCCATCAACCAGCTCACGCCGTGGGACACAGACGAGCCGCCCGCCAAGCAGCACAGAGACAGCGAGCCCACTGGTAATGAATCACAGACGTTTATACACACAGGCTTCAAACATACTGACAGTGACGTCCGCTGGTTCGGCGTGAAGAGCCTTGATGACAATACAAGTTTTCTATCATCTTTCGCCAGGACGTGTCAGATGCTTTCATGTACACTACACGGACCGCAAGCTGACACGTCTCCAGGCGGCGGCGTTAGCATCCGACTCTAATGAGGCGGCGCGGTCCTCGTGTCCTATATGCGAATGTACATACCTCGCTTCCGCAGCATGCATCCCTTCCGACGCAGCCGTGCATAATATACATCAACAAACACTGCCATATGACAAACCTGATTAATTGCATCTAATTATAATGTAAAGCGGACCTAGGCAAAATAAGGCCTGGGGGCCAGATGTGGCCCGTTTGGCAGTTTAGTTTCGGCCCGCAAATATAATATTGATGTATATTATGTGTTATTGCAGAGGCAGTGGTGGATTAGTGGTTGAAGAGGTTGACCTGGGTCCAGAGCAGGTGTGTGCAAACTAAGGCTCGGGGGCTAGATGCGGTCCATTGAGCTTTTTAATGCGGCCCGCCAACCTTATCTAAATTAAATAATTTATCTATACTATCAAGATAAATCTGCCTTTTATCTGCAATGATGTGTAACCCCAGTAGATGACGCCATAAATTAGAAATGTAGGATTTTAAGTCTTATACATACGTTTTTGCCGCTGTTTATCTTAGTTCAAACAAAAGATCCATCTTTCTGCTCCTAACTCAGCCCGAATGTCCAATTTTAGGACCGATTGTGACCCCCAAAGTCAAAAAGTTTGCCCACGCCTGGTCCAGAGGGTTTCAGGTTCAAGTCCACCAGTTGCCAGGTTACCACTGAGCATGGCACCGTCCGCCACTCAAAGCTGCCAACTGTTCACTTTGGTGATGGGTTAAATGCAGAGGACACATTTTGTTGTGTGCAGTGATGTGTATCACAGTGTCACAATGACAAGGAGTTTGATTTCCTTTCCTGCAACGTCTGCATTTCATCAATAGATCGCGTAGAAAAGGCTGATAGCAGGACTTTTTACTTTAAGTTTTATGTATTTACCCATAACTGGTGCAAAGCTGAGACGTTTATGAGAGCAGATGGATCTGGGTTTTTGTTCTTTCCTCAAATTTAACTTTAACCCTTTTTTATCCCCCTTTTCTCAAACATCATCACTAATTGAAGCTGATATAAATTAAATTAAACCCATAAAGTGAGACTGGGAAAGTCTTTCAAATGTTCTTCACCCAGTCTCGATTAGACGTCGACCTTATTCCAACCGTGCCACTTTGAAACGGGTGCCAGAGCAGCGGCTGCACCTAAGTGCAGCGTGTGACTCGAAGAGTTAAGTCGATTCTTTTTTTTTTTTTTCTTTCTTTCTTTCTTTCCTTTTTTTTTCCACTCTCATTGTAATGAACTCGTCCAGAATGGATCTGCCCTGGAGCAGTTAATTTCCTTCCATTGCTGTGATGGCCTCTGCCTCCTGCTCATCACAAATGTGTCTCATTTAAGAATAATACAGGCACGGAGCTTGCACCGGTGGAAATTCTGGCTGAGCAGATCCAGATGGTAGACAGCTGTTTCTCAGTGGCAGCAAAGCATTGTGCTGAAAACATGATTTTAACTCCTGCTCCTGCCTTTTCAGCTCACCTCCTAATTATAATTCACGTATCTCACAAAGCTGGTTTGAAAGTGACATTTTGAGCCACTAGACAATGCTTGGGTGGGGTTTGCGTGCCTCCTGTCGCCTGGTGGCTCCCCGTCGTGTGGCCGCAGCCTCCCGCTGTGCATTAAGTGTCCAACCGAATTGGCCGTGACATTTCGGAAACCTCATTGTTTGGCGTTGATGGAAGCAGGCTTTTCTCCACCAGCTCAGGTCCCACACACACTGCCGCGACGAGTGAAGTAAGATGTCACCGACCCGGCACACGTTCGCATATGACACTCAAATCCCAGCGCAGAGTTGCATATTGATTCAGTGGGGTTTGCATGCAATTCTGAACTGTGTCTGGCGTTGGCAATGAAGCCAGCTTCCTTTCCACACTTCACTGAACTGTCTTGCCGGAAAGTTCTCCGCCAACTGTGGCAGAATTGATCAACGCTTTCTTTCAAAAGAAACTTTTTCCTGTGGTGTGTCTGTCAAAGAAAGTTTGTCCCCGAAAGACATATCTGCAACTTTTTTTTTTTTTTTTTTGCCAGGCGAGTGCCTGTTTCAGTCTCGGGCAAATTGTAGAGAAAATTATGAGTGACTTGCATGGTCATTTTGCATGAACGTAGTGCAAGATGTGAAATGAAAGTGTTTATGTACTGTATTGAAGGCCGCCTTCAAAAGTACACCTTGAAATATCGCAAGAAGTGCACTTGAAGATACGCATAAAGGTCCAATTGATCTGAAGACTATAATTATGATACGGCACAAAAGCGAGTACTGTAGCAGCCCATTAGTTCAATAGCACGGTAATCATGAATAGAGGTGGCCTTTTCTTTTCTGTTTTTGCCCTTATTGCTTTTACTTCCCAATGAATATTAATCGCTTATTTTCCCTCTTCCTCCGCTTGTTGCACGCTGTGATTCAGCCTCGGGCCCTTTGGCAGTGTTTTAGGCTATTTGTGGTGGTTGGACTATGACGAGGGGGGAGAAAAAGCGCCGAGGCGTTTAGGCGCAATATGGCCTTTTCCTCCCAGCAACCCCCCCCCCAGCGTGGAATGCCGGAGGATAGGAAAATGATTGGTTAAGTAAACAAAGCCTCCCACGCAGCTAACAGCACACGCTTTGAACATACGTATACTTTCTGAAATTGCGTTGCCATTCGCAAAGATCACGCTTGAAAGCGATACAATCTTAGTCACAGTGTACAATAGACCATAGAAACGCATACAAAGAAGAGAAATGTAGAGCTGAACATTACTTAACATTTTACCTGGAAAAATCACTATGTTGCCCTGTGACTTGTAACTATAGAACCTATAGGGGTAGTGAGAGTAAGAAGCTTTATCACCAGAAAGAAGTGTTTTACTTTGGAATTTATTTTCATTTGCTATTATATTCAGATTTAAATGCTAATTCTCGCTTGAAGTTTCATTTTTGATTATTTAAATGGTGCTTTTGACTAGGCCCGACCAATTAAACTGACACTGTATGTGGGTGTGAAATTGAGCGGCAGTATTACATAACAAGAGTTCAGTTGAGGCCACAATATGATTTGCTCAGTTTTTTTTTTTTTTTAAGGTGAGTGTTGAAGCAAACGGTGTCCAAACCAAACAGGTGTATTATACAAATATATATAACAAGAGAAGAAGAACTAGGTCGCAGCAGCTCACGACTTGTGTACTTGACACGTCAACGTCAACTTGTGCTACCATTCTGCTCTGTGTTGTCAACTTGTTTTCCCTTCTGTATCTATATTGAGCGCGTGTCGTGAGATACATTGGCTCTTAAGGCAGTGGAATAGCCTTGCAAGGTCCAAAGTGTTACGTTAAGTTGTGTATAATGCATGATGGTGATGTATGATTGAGCCAGAATTCATCGCGATCTCCCAAATAGAGGCACAAGTCAAAAATCAAAGTCAAAAACCTGAACTAAATTGGGGTTCCAGGTTTGAATCTGCCAGGTTACCACTGAGGTGCATTGAGCAAGGTACCACCCACTGCTGCCCCAATGGTCACTTTAGTGATGGGTTAAATGCAGTTGTGGATCACAATGACAAAGAGTTCCCTTCCTTACCGTCCTTCCTTCCTTTAGGACAAAAATTGCACATCATATGCCTTGCCTTATGTAGTCAGGATAGTCTCAAAAATGAACACACGCGCAGGCAGTGATCCGCACACCAAAAGAACACAAAAACAACACTTTGCACGTCGAAATACGTTTTTTAATTCTTTAAGCTACGTTTGGGAATTGTCTTACGCTCATGCAAATCGGGCTTTTAATTTGTCTGGAAGCGGCAATGACCTCTGATGGGCTGGTGACGACCTGACGTGGCAAAATTACGCAAGCGGATCTGGTCCGCGGAAGACGAGTTTTCAAAAATACAAATTTGTGTGCGCGTAGTTTCACAAATAAAAAGGACAATTTCAACATACTTTTTGTGTGTTCTTCATTTTAAAACAGTATATTTTACTCAATAATTCACTTTTCTCTCACTTTGTTTATCAACCAGGTCCTGGGACATGGGCTGCCCCTGTAGCGGTGGTGAGCCAGCCGAGCCTCCTGCCCCACACGTACGCCATCCCTCAGCCTCCGTCTTTCAACCACAGCGTGACGGCTCAGTCGCCCATCATAGGTGTCACACCGTCCATCCAGACATCCGTGCACCCGCAGCACTCTCTCATGACGGCCCACTTCCAGCTGACGACACAGGCAACGCAGCAGCCGCCTACAATGGTACTGAGCCTGCCCAGCCAGCCTCCGTACCACTCAGCTCAGCCCACCGTCGCACCAACTGTCCTCACCGCCCAGGCCAATCACGTGGTTCATCAAAGTCCCCACAGCGTTATGGGTAACGGTCACCTCACCTCTCACCCCGGCCTCGTCCAGCCTCATGCCCTGCCTCTGACTAACGGACAAGCAGCAGCGACGGCGGGACAGATTCAGTCCTCAACTGCGGACAATCAGGACGGTCCTAATGGGCTTCAGATGCTGCGGACCGTCGGGATGGGAAAGTACGAGTTCAGCGACCCGGGACACCCTAAAGGTAGGCACAGTTGGCCTCAGCCGATGTGGCGTATCACCAGAGGCCGAACTAAACTTTCACAAAATCATTCTTCTCCAGATATGGAACCTGTTATGACCAACTTTAAGAGGCAAAATCAAAGCTGTTCTGTTCAGCTGGCAGCCTAAGCTCAGAAGTAAATCCAAGACGGAGAGGTTTGAGGTTTTAAATCAGTGTAATCTTATCCGTCTATTCCTTGTGACCTCCCCGTATGCGAGGCCAAGGCAAGATGGAACAAATAGGCCTCTGCCTCCTGTCCGTGTACCAGAGCAGTTTCGATTCCAAGAGTCATAAACAAGGCCACAAACAGTAAAAGATTGTAAAATACAACTTGCACTCGGAGCCAATAGACATCTTAGTGTCTCCAAGGTCAGGGAAAACAGGTGTCCTTATATATCTTAAATACGAGAAATAAATCCTTCTTCAAACTGCAGAAACTAAAATTTGTTCTTACATCTTAAAAAAACAAAAAACAAAAACAGAGCGTGCCTGCAACGCTGCGACACCCGTTCATTTGTTCATTGAGGGGGGTATTATCCATGTTGCTTGTCAGTTTGGTGGCGGTACACCTTGTGGGGATGTGATCCACATTTTAAAGAATCATAAGACCGTGTTTATCCATCGTGATAAGAGGACCGCCGTGTACGACAAGAGCACAGGCGCAATCTTGGCACGCGCACAACACTGGCATTCAAGGCAGTCGCTGCTATTGATAGTCTGGCTCTACATACTAGAGAGGAGTTGTAGTGCAAATACATTCCCCCTGGCGGAGGCTCAAGGCTCCGATGCCACTAATCAGTCAGCATTCAGCTGTTTTTCTAGACACATGCATTGATTTATGGGTAGTGGAGTGCTGAGTATCTGTATGGTATTTATACAGCCTGACACCACATTGTGGGGCCGGTATTGAATGTGTGTTAAGTTGTCGAGGCCTAGTTGTATATATAGACCAGAGTCAATCTCAGGCTCGGGGGCCAAATTTAGTCCAAAGTTTTATTTTATTCGGTCCGTGAGATCATGTCAACTGTATTCTAGAGTTGGCCCACAAGTAGATACCCCATATATACTGTCTGGACGAGTATACATTTTGTGTTTTTCCTGATTTTTTTTTAGTCCAGGCATGGGCAAATTAAGGCCCGGGGGCCAGATGTGGCCCATTGAGCTTTTAAATGCGGTCCTGCCGACCTTGTCCAAATGAAATGACTTATTTATATTATCATTTTTATGATATCTTTTCATTTTCTCAGTACATGACGTCATTACGGGTATTAGATTTTTTTTAGGTTTTATACATGACTATTTCATGCCATTTATTTTAGTTCAAATCCATCTTTCTGCTCTGGACTTGGCCCCCGTCTCCAATTTTAGGAGCAATTGTGGCCCAAGAGTCAAAAAGTTTACCTGCTTTAGGCAAAACTAAAGATTTCTTTTCCATATAAATTTTAAAAATTGGAATTACAAATCTGGTAAAAAGGGGAAAAATGCACAATTGTCATCAATTTATTCCAGTTTTTAACGTTGCCCACTGTGAACTTAAGTTTTAAACGTTTGGTCTATGTCGAAACCAACAAGTTCTAGTGATTCTGGCAACAACTGTTTAGATGATGTAAGGCTATATTGTAGGTATTTGTAAATATGCATTCTAGTGGAAAGTCCTAGATGCAGAACACTTTTAGTTTCAGTTTCTGTACTAAAATGTCCTCCTTAAGATGGTTCCAAACCTTGTTGGTTCTCTTTGTGCCTGTGAAGGTGCTCCACTGCTTCAACTTCATGCCTGGAATCTGCCAGCTGTAAAGTGGTGTTTGGTCTAACCTTGGAGTTTATGATGCACAGCCCCAGAAACAGATGCTCACAATCCCCCGGCCCAATTTTCACATTTAATGAAGCTTTTAATTTAGGTTTAGATTGTTTTCTTTTTCCCCGACTCATTTTGATCAATAAAATGTGCGCAAATGAACTTGTAGATTGCAAAAAAGCAATTATTTTGGGGGCTGCCAGCAATATATTGAAATGAGACTGCAGGTAGAATTGGAAATGGATAATTAGACGAGCCTCCCGGCTGAGTCCGGCCTCTCGAATGTGAGGTAGAAAAGACTGTCGCGACCCATTAACCACGTACATGTCAAAAAGTATCGACCTTTTTCTAACGGGCCAAAAAAGCTGGGGTTTTGTTTATTGAAAGTGGAAATCTGCTCTAAAGAGGACGGCGTGAATGTTTGAGTAATTAAAACACTTGATTTACGTTCACCTGGATCGTTATTGAACTCGCATGGTCGTCTCTAGCGTCTGTCTTCCGAGAAAGGAAGGAAATGCATTCCTGAATACACTCCTAGGCTTGGATGATCTGACGCAGACTTTTATGAAGGTCAAACTGCCAATGGACTCACATCTCCGCGAACCGTTCCAGCTGTTTTTCATTCCGTTTGGCAGAGGATACACATTAGTAACCACACCAATGGGGCAATTTTCAAAAGGACAGCCCGGGAAAAAGGTGACATTTGCAGCTAAGGAAATTTGCATCCTTGACGCGTTTCAAGCGGACCTGTCCGCCGAGAAGAATGCTTATCTTTGCAGCTATAACAGCAACAATGACACTTTTAAAGCCCTTCGCCTAAAATTCACAGCTGCAGCCTGGACTGAACTCTCCTATCTTCCTGATTATCTATGCCTCGGTGACGTTCCCGTCTCTATGGCGTTCCTGTCCACTGCAAGAAGTCACAAATCCCACACTCCCCACAGGTCTCAGGCCTCCTGTTTCAAATCAATTAACACCTTATATCTACGAGGTAGGGGTGTCGACTGTTGTGCCACCTAGGCGTCATGGTGTATATGGAGGCTGAGTCTGTTTTTGTTACCATTATCCCATATCTTTTGTTGACACTTTGTGTGCATTTATATATATATATAAAAATCCAAGGCAACGGTGGAAGATTTGTGAAAAGCTGCTAAAAGCATGTTCAGGTCAGAGGTTGGTGTTCCCGCAGTCGTCCTCGGGCTGAGCTGTGCATGCTGTCCAACATTACATTAGAACATTAGATGCTGCAGCGTCGCATTGACATGTGGCGTTGGAGGAAAATGCGAAAACGCTATTTTCCTATATGTGATCAATGCTCATTACTAGATACTACTTCGATATATGATTTTAACTTAACTACAAGTAGATATATTTGGATCTACTCTATGTCTCTACCTGTCTAGGACAGAGGTCTCAAAAATGCGGCCCGTGGGCCATTTGTGGCTCATGGAGCGATATTTTGTGGCCCCCACCTTGATGTCAAAGTTGAATATAAGCGGGGCCCACAAGATTTATAGAAGGATTCTAATAACATTTCGATATTTTTTTCTTTTCTGGTATGACACATTTGGTATGAATTTCCAAGTGGACTTGATGCACAGATTTTACTGGTTAAGCGGTGGCTTAGTGGTTAACAAAGCAGATCTGTCCCTGGTGGGTTTCAGGTTCGAGTCTGCCAAATTTCAATATAGCAAGGTGTTTTCTTTCTTTCCTTTACAATATTTTTTGAACCCTAAATATTGATAACTCTTGACCAGTTGCTACAAGAGTCACATGACCAATTTGGATGATGTTGCATGTATAAAATGAAATTTATTAGCAGTGCATAAGTAAAAAAAATCATTCGTACTGGAATTGGGATTTTGTTTTTTATTTTGACACTCAGCCCATTAGTTAGGAACCGTTTAGTCAATTTCTGGTTGAGTAAACAGTTTTTCTGACAAGCGTTGCCGCTTGAATGATCGCGCTGCTGAGTTAATAAAAAGTTGAGCACAGACACAACGCCAGGAACTGGCGTTTAGAGGTTTTGCCTCTTTTTGTGGATGAATGTTGACGGAGCTGACAGCTGCGCCGCCACTTGATATATAGGCCTGTGTGTATATGCGTGTGCAGAACTTCCTGTGCGGCTATTGCATGGATGTTTGGTCAAATGACAGTTTCGCTGGCTCGGAGCAGATTCGGAGCAGCGCGGTGACAGAAATCACACTCTATATTTGATTTGGCTTGCCTTCAAATGGAGCAATTTGTCTTTGCGATGCATCGGCGGGCACATCAGCAACTCTGTGGACCCGCGAGTCTGCGCGTCGCTCTGTCTGTGCGCGGATTTGTCGGATTTGCCCACATTTCAGTTTACTGTATTCGCCTGTTTATGACTGAGTAAATGCCATATGTTTACGCGCTCGGGTGTGAGTGAAGATCCACGCGGAGCAGCTTGAAGGCAGCTTTAACCTCATCACCTACTGGGATATGTCAGTCACCAGGCTCTGATCTTCCTACCTGGTTTCACCATCCTCAGCGGGATGTATTATAATATCAGCCTGTCACAGCCAACACATCAGAGAGCCTTCCATCTTCCCAGTGGTTAATTTCTTTGTTTCCCCTCACCAAAGGTTTTTTTTTTTTTTTTTTTTTTTTTTTTTTTTTTTTTTTCCCACACACACTTTTCTCCATGTCTCGTTTTAAGCCTGTAGTTATCATTAATTATAAAAAATAAATAAATAAAATGACTGTAATTATAAAAAGTAAAAAAAAGAAAATAGAGACAAAAAAAATTGTCACAGAAAGATGGGAATCAAGCAGAGAGGAAAGCGCTGAGAGCTGATTTGCGGTGTGTCTATTGACCAAGTCATTAAAATCGATGGCTGTCCTGATGAATATCTGTCGCTGGAAGTCAGTGCCAGATCAGCAGGGAAAGACTTCCTGACTACAGATGTGATTGAGCGCCTTTTTAAAAGCTGTTCCTGCCAGAGAAAAAAAAGCACATTAATATCAAAAGGAAGCCATTATTTCTTCTCAGCCCGGCTTGTTTAGATGGTGCCTCCATCAACCAAAAAAATTGTCACAGAAAGATGGGAATCAAGCAGAGAGGAAAGTGCTGAGAGCTGATTTGCGGTGTGTCTATTGACCAAGTCATTAAAATCGATGGCTGTCCTGATGAATATCTGTCGCTGGAAGTCAGTGCCAGATCAGCAGGGAAAGACTTCCTGACTACAGATGTGATTGAGCGCCTTTTTAAAAGCTGTTCCTGCCAGAGAAAAAAAAGCACATTAATATCAAAAGGAAGCCATTATTTCTTCTCAGCCCGGCTTGTTTAGATGGTGCCTCCATCAACCAAGCCATTCAATTGATGGTTTTGATTTGTTTTTTTTCCCCCAGAAGTGAAACCACTGCTGGCTACATCAGCTGTGGTGAGGGCTGATAACATGTGGTTAAAAATGAAGAAAATAAATCAGAAAAATACAAACTAGTACAGGCAGGGGCAAACTATGGCCCGGGGGCCGAATGCGGCCCGTCGAGCTTTTTAATGCGGCCCGACAGCCTCGTCTACATTAAATAATTGATTTGTATTATCGTTAAATGTCTGTTTTTTCCATGCAATGCTTGCTGTAAGGAAGTGGACTTGGGATCTGCAAGGCCCCCGGTTCGAATCTGCCAAGTTACCACTGAGGTCCACTGAGCAAGGCATCGTCCCCACTCAAAGCTGCCCACTGTTCACTTTGACTGATGGGTTAAATCCAGAAGGCAAATTGTGTCGTGTAAATCACAATATCACAATGGCAAAAAGTTATCTCTCCTTTCCTTAATCATGCAAACAACACAAAAGTAAAGGTCTCAAATTGAAGCCATCAAACTAATTTTATTAAAAAAAAAAGGAAACCATATCTCAAACTAATCCAATGAAGTCTGTACCTGCATGAAGGGTTTTCCGCCTTTGTGTCAAATAACATTTTGACATTTTCTTCCCCCTTCCGTTGCCCTTTTCCCATTCCCTCTGTTTCCCTCTCCCTGCGTCTCACTCACCTGCACACTCAAGGGATCACATGTGTAAAAGCACAAGGGATGAAACACATGCGCCCGTAGCTGAGAGAGACACAGACAGGAAGGGAGGGAGGGAGGTAGGGAGACAACAGGCAGCACCCAGCCTCCTCTCTGCCTCCTCTCTGCCCAGGAAGTTCATCTTCCAGTCAGCTCACATCAGCCATCATCTGGGGAGCGGGCTGCTCTGCTCTGCTGCTAGTGAATGCAATTAAGATGCCTTGCTGAGTTAAGATCAGTGTTTTTCTTTGCCATGGCGCCTGCAGACCTGAGGCTCAGCTTTCCTCCCCTTCCAACCGTCTCATTTGCCTCATCTGCTCTAAGCAAACTGGGTTCTCCGTACGACCTTAAATTATGTATTTGGGCCTGTTTACCTTTGACCAGGGCAAACTGGCGCTGAAGCGTTACTGTCCACATGTGTTGGTTCTTCAGCCATTATTACTGCCATGTCGCTACTGAGTGAGGCAATTATTAATCGGTAAATTAGAGGGTGATAGTAATTATTTACAGAGCCCGGACCGCTGGGAAAATAAGGCCTGTTTGCTGGACAACTAATCATATCAGAGAGAAGGTTTTTCGGGCCCAGGCCCTGCGCTCTCACCTTTTTTCTTTTTTTTTTTTCTCTCTTTCACATGTGATGATAACTGCATGGTACAAATTACGTTACACCCTTTATAATAAGCTTTAAATATGGGTCTGTGGAAAGGGGGCCGGCACAAAGCCTGGAGCGTGGTCGGCGATATTACTGATGCATAAAAAATTCAATTTGATTAAAGCACACAAAATAACTGCAAGCATAACATCCCGTTCAGAGCTGTTATTAAAAACCGTCGGTGATAGTCGCACCGAGACCATTAATTATAACATGCACATGAATTAGCAAACCCACCCCCCCACCCACCATGACTCCCTCTGACGTCTCTGTCTCTGTCTCTCTCCTAACGTCTGTCTCCGTCTGCCTCGAATGGAACACAGTCTCTGACGTAACATTTTTTGACCTATGTTGCTGTAAATAAAAAAAAAAAGTTTTGATTCAAGTTAAGTAGGTCTGCAATAGTTGATCTGTAAGTGTTGAAACGTAAAAATGTCCAATAGTCTCCACAGCTGCCACCCAAATCACACAGCACCATACTGTGAGTCTCTCTCTGGGTGGTGAGCCCTCTGGAAGGTTGGAAGGTGCCATGCTCTGAGCACCTCAGCTGGTGGATTAGAACCTGAAGCCTTGCGGACTCAAGTCTACTTCCTTAACAACGAAGCCAACACTGTCGCCCCCCAGAGGAATCATTCTCCCATTTATTGCATTCATAGCTAGAATCGAGGCACTTCAGTTGCATAAATTAATATTATATTCTCCATAATGTTTCTTTCCTGCAATTTTTCTGTGCCATATTTATTGCACCCACATATTTTGGCACTTTTTAGACTTTTGAGAAGTCTGCGCTGGCTGTGGTTTTTACTTGCATCATCATAAGATACGTTTCAGTTTTGTTTCGTTGATAGACTTTCGGCCAAAAAAACAAAAATCAGTGTTTGGGCTCAAAACATGTCCAGTGCATCTCTATTACATTAAATGTATATTTATTTCCAACCTGGTAGAAATGGTGGCTAAGTGGTTAAGGAGGACGAACTGGGTCCTCAAGGCTGTAGGTTCAAATCTTCCAGCTGAGGTGCTCTGATAGATAGATAGGTAGATTGGTAGATAGATAGATAGATAGATATCTAGATAGATAGATAGATAGATAGATAGGAAGGGAAGGTAGGTAGGTAAGTAGGTAGGTAGATAGATAGGTAGGTAGATGGACCGATAGATATATAGATAGATAGACAGACAGACAGACAGACAGACAGACAGACAGACAGACAGACAGACAGACAGACAGACAGATAGATAGATAGATAGGAAGGGAAGGTAGGTAGGTAAGTAGGTAGGTAGATAGATAGGTAGGTAGATGGACAGATAGATAGATAGATAGATAGGTAGATAGATAGATAGATAGATAGATAGATAGATAGATAGATAGATAGATAGATATGTAGGTGGGTAGGTAAGTAGGTATGAAGATAGATAGGTAGGTAGACGGACAGATAGATAGATAGATAGGTAGGTAGGTAGGTAGACGGACAGATAGATAGGTAGATAGATAGATAGATTGTTAAGACTGCTGCGCCTACGACCCAGTAACTGACTGGGTCGTAGGCAGGAACAGAGGATGAAGATGATGATGATATTTTCAACCTATCTCGGTGTTTTGTGATTCTCCTCAGCTTTGGAGGAAACCAAACAAGCTTTATGAGCGCAGAGAATGCTGCAAATTATTTATGAGCTCAAAAATTAATTCTATCCGCCGAGGCCTCCAGTCAGTATGCACAGGTAATTCTGCTAAATGAACATGTGCACTTTGATGCTGATTGGCTCATGAGTAACCTTGGCACGTGAGTCCATACGGGGGCCCCGTACATGTTAATGAGATTGACGTAAAGATCTCATCACGTATCACCCGCAGTGGTCCGGAGCCCACTGCGCTCGTGTTCAGATTTAGGCTAAGAGCATCTTGACGCTGTCTCTTTAAATTGGCTTCCATTGAGACGTCTAACAGTTTCTAGTACTGCTCTAGTACTGCTGACACTCTCTAGGGACGCCGGAAAAAAAAAAGGAAAGAAACGCAGGATGGGAGGGGGGAAGTCGGAGCGTGTCATATGCAGAGAAAGGAAAGCTTCTTGGCCTCGTTCTTCCTCCACCTCGTTATAGTATTTTAAAGGATAGGAGCCCCGGCAGGAGCCCCATACATTATATTCCCCCCACAGTTAATATAAGGACGGTGGATAGCTCATTAAGATTGATCATTCCTGCTCCACCTCCACCATGCACAACGCAGCGCCGGCTTCATTAATCACCGGGATTTCAAGATAAAGCTCAGTGGCGGCGCAGTCGCAGCACCCGGAGCCTGACAGCCAGGCTGCTACATGCATAATCACAGATGTGCAGCAGCCACGGAGAGACGCTGCCCGACTCTCTGCCACGCAAGAGCGGGCACTGTATCCATGCCCCCTCCCCCATCCTTCCCTCAAACTACACTCTCTTCCCAACCTTCCAACCCACCTGTCCCCTGCAATTGTCTCTCTCTGTTGCTGCTCCTCCACTGCGTTGTCCTCCCACTGCTGACGTCACAGCTCCCCATGTGGTTGTACCTTAACGTGGCAACATCCACCTGCTTCTCATATCCATATTTAGCCTTTGCCTTTTCTCACTTTCTCATTTTTTTCCCCCCTTTCTTCGTCGTCTTTTTCTCTTCTTAGTAGTTTCTTAAACAAACATCTGAAGTTTTCTCAAGGAAAGGTGATTTACAGCACGGGTCTCAAACTCGTGGCCCGTGGGCCATTTGCAGCCCGTGAAACGATATTTTGCGGCCCTCACCTTGACGAGAAATTGAATTTATTTCTCCACATTTCATGGGGAAATCCTATAGTTCTCCTTATGGTTCAGTGTTGTATTAAACAAAATCTATAGGAACTGATTTTTTATTTTTTTTTATATTGAACACTGATAGATGGCACAGCCGTTTGGAGGAGTTTGAGACCCCTGGTTTACAGTGATCTTCATTAGATTGGTCGCTGCTCTGTCTACCAGAGGTGTCATTAATGAAAAACTAATTTCTCCTCCATTCTCCCATGTCCTCGTTGTTTTGATCCCAGCCTCATTCTTTTTACGATTGTATCTTCCAAACTAATAAATAGTTTTATTGCTGTGTTTGAAGACAGCAACAACCATAGACCGAAGGTTTAATTTTCCTTTTGTTTCAATTAGTTAATACATAGTCCTGTGATCTAATCTTGGTTATTGAATCTATTACCACTCTGCAAGTCATGGTCAGATATCTTTGCGCTGCATTTCATTAAAATATTTATTTCCCTTCGTGACAATTTCTTACGCTGTATTGTCTAATGAATTACAGTATTATAAACCCGAACAGCTCTCCAGTGTGCCATGGGGTCATTAGCGATGGTCCATGTGCAAGCATTTTCTAAGCCAGCCGTGAGTGCTTTTTATTAATTATTTCACAGGTTCTTTTGCTCGGTGAAGCTCCTTGATTTTTTTTTTCCTTTCCTTTTACTTTTTAATCACTTATTCTTGTTTAACATTGATGGGAAGTCATAAATAGTTCAGTCATTTCAAGTTCCTCTGTAAAAACTGCACATGAACAATGAATATTGTACTCAAACAAAAGCGACGGCTAATGAAAGACATTTATTTAAGCCTGGTGTATAGGCCTGAGGTGAATGGCAACGGAATGTTTTACGAAGAATTTTTGTCGCAATTAGCGACGTACAAAATATAGTAAATATATTAATATTGTATTGTATTGTACCATGTATTCCAATGCGGTCAAAAACGATACACACAAACAACGTTACTATTTTCCTAATATTTTTGTTGTTATAAACGTAATTCTGGCAGCAGTGGTGTGCTGGCGGGTAAGGAAGCAGACTTAGGTCTGCATGGCTTCATGTTCGAGTCCACCAGCTACCAGGTTGCTACTGAGGTCTGGTGGACTCAGGACTCGCAGGGAGGCTGACAGTATGGTGCAGTGTGATTTGGGTGGCAGACCCGGAGACTGTTTCTCTTTAGAATTCATAAATAAGAGGATAAAGAAAAATGGACGAATTAGTTGTTTTAGGGCGCAGGGGAGGTGGTCATAGCAGTGGACTTAGGTCCACAAGGGTTTGGTTTGATACTACAATTCAGCGTTTCTCAACCTTGGGGCTGGGACCCCAAATGGGGCGGCTTGGAATGATGGCTGGTGCATTAGTCAAATGAGAACAACCGTTTATCCAATTCCATATTTTTCTTTGTCAAATAACAAGGTATTACTGCAAGATTTCTCAGCAATGGTCCTAAATGGAAGATTGTGTAGATGTAAATACTTCATGTTACTGCAGGTAATGACTACATGTTTTTAATTGATCAGATGAAGAAACTTCCCAGCTTAGACATAATAAAAGTGCTTTGTAAGTGGTAAGACGGACCATATGTGGCCCCCTGGCCTTAAGTTTGACACATATGCATTACCGCAAGGGAAAAGTGACCAGTTCTTTGCAGATATTTGCTAGAAAGAAAAAAATGTTAAGTACTCGAGGGTCCACTTATCTTTCTAGTCTCAAGTTTTCCACATGTAAAAACTCTTATGAGTTTGATAAAGTAGACTGTGTCTAATAAATACTAATGACAGGACCAAACATTAGCAGGAACGGCTCCTCTCTCCAACCAATTATTGCCCAGATCTGGCATCTGGCTAGGCATGTGAAGCTACTGTGGATAATTCCTCCGTGACACAGACAAATGATAATGGCCTAAATTGCAATAAAGAGATCTTGGAAGGCCAGCGGTGCGCTCTCAGAGTCCAACTGACTTTAGGTCTTCTTTAGAAAGAGACGAAGAAGCCGCAGCAGCGATAAGCATTCCCCTTATTAACCTAATGGATTGTTTTTTGTTCCAAGGGTTACATTTCCAAATTATTGACTTGATTATTGCCATTATTCCGCCATTAAAGTCACTGTTTATCTGTCTCTCAGATAAAGGCGCTCCCTGCTTAACTGCACTGTAAGAAATAAGATTGGATTTAAAAAGTCCAGCTTGGAATACAACACCTCAGCCACGTATAGGTATTGGAGTGTGCAGGACACTGTCGGGATTGTGTAGAGCAATCGGGTTGTCTAATGGACTGCTCTGTTCCTGAAGAGAAGAACTAAGGAGATTGGAAAAGAGAAAGAGTGGCAAAAGAGAGAAAAGCCAGGACAAAAATTCGATAAAATATAAAGATTACTCGCTTGACTCCACCGTAGTGGCCGCTCATCTCAGGTGTGCAGTCTGCTGAGAAGGCTCCTTCATACAACCTCGCCCCCACCCCTAGTCTTTCTGCTTGGATTGCCGCGACTTTCACAAAGTTAC
Organism: Paraplagusia blochii; assembly: GCA_016785265.1. Taxonomy (NCBI): domain Eukaryota; kingdom Metazoa; phylum Chordata; class Actinopteri; order Pleuronectiformes; family Cynoglossidae; genus Paraplagusia; species Paraplagusia blochii. The sequence goes on from JAFBJS010008813.1 coordinate 46,975, forward strand.
CCAGTAAGCACAACGTTGTCTTCGGGGGGATGTGTGACATTTACGTGGAGCGTGCTTTGTTGTTAGTTGGATTTGCTGTTGTTTTGGGTCAGTTTGGATGGAAGTTGCGTGGCCCAGATCTGTGACGGGAGGATGGACGCAGTGGTATTCTTCAATTTCAGGCGGTGATAAGGGCAGCAGGCAGAATCTTAGCCTGAACTTTTTAATAAGTTGAGAGAAAGAGACGTTATTCTCATTCTTAATTATATAGTTTATCCTGGAACATAAACGTGGTCGAAGAACTTCTCCTAAATGCATATGTACATAATTTTAATAAATGTTTAATGAACAAGTGTGCCTTACTTCACCCCAGTGACTATAGCCTGCAGTGTTTTATGAAGTAATTTAACGATAGCTTTTAACCTTTAATGTTGCATTTACGTACAAGTGGTGCTTCTCGCTTACACTGAGGCAGTAACAGTGAAAACTTTCCATCTATCTATCTATCTATCTATCTATCTATCTATCTATCTATCTATCTATCTATCTATCTATCTATCTATCTATCTATCTATCTATCTATCTATCTATCTATCAATCTATCTATCTATCTGGATTTATCTACCCATCCACCTATCTGCCGAGCGCCCTTCATACTTATCGTTCTACCCGCCTATGGAGTTATCTACCTATTGAGCCCCATTTAAAGCTACCTACCCCCATCTACTTACCTATCAACTACCTACCCAATTTTTGAACGACATACTTTCCTACCTACCCATGGAGCCACCTACCTACGTACCCATTTAAAGAGCTACCTACCTACTCTTCGAACTGCATACTTACCCACAGAACAACCTATCGAGCTACATATCAAGTTACCTACCAATCTAGCCACCTAACTACTTACCTATCAACTATCGACCTACTTTTCTAACGATATACTTACCTACATACCTACCTATCAAGCTACCTACCAATCTACCCACTTAAAGAGGTCACTTACCGAATGCATACTTACCCACAGAACAACCTAGGTATCTGTCCATTTGTCCATCCAACATTAATTGACCAATCAATCAACCAACCAATCAATCAATCAATCAACAATATACTTACCTACCTACCTACCTATTTATTTAAAGAGTTACCTACCTACCTTTCAATCTGCATACTTACCTACAGAAGGACCTACCTACCTACCCATTTATCCATCCAACAATCAA
>JAFBJS010008816.1:0-11495 GCA_016785265.1 Paraplagusia blochii
TAAAATATTGTTTATTTGTTGAAACACCCAGAAACGTCATTTTACTTTTTAGCCATGTACCAAGATCTTTCTAGATTAGGTTTACAAGGAGTGTATTGTTTCAACTAAATATTCATAATACTTTCAAACATATTTTGGTTGTTTTTTATCTATTTTTTAATTTATTTGCATTCAGTTGCACTCAATCAAAAAATTTGGTTTTCCCTTTTTTCCCTTTTTTACATGGGTTGAATTGAACATGATGATGGTAAAGAACATAATTATTTAGAATTTTCAAATTTTTGGCAACAATTTTTTATGTTAAAAAATGATCTGTATTTTTTATTGATCATATTGATTGTGAAAACTACAAATTTTGTTTTTTTAAACATTGCATTGTAATTTTTCACTTGAAAAAATGTAGCAAAAACTGTTGATTTGGCATTTTTATCTTCATTTAAAATTTAATTAAAATTTTTAATTATTTGATATTTAAGATGCAATAATGACCAAATTTTATTTTTTTAATGTCATTACAAACTTTCATTTTTTCCAGCAATAAAATGTTGAAAACATATTAATTGATTATTTCACCTTAAAAGTTTTTACGTGAAAAATACATCCACTTAATCTGGAATTACTTTTTATTAAAAAAAATTCTCAGAATTTTATAATGGATTAGAATGATTTTTTTTTTCTGAAAAAAGGAATTTTTCACTTGCAAAATTTGGAATGTGATTTTTCACCTAAAAAATATTTCATTGCAATTTTTTTTCTATGCAAAAACATTAATTATCTTTCTTTTTAAAATATTTCTCGGTATTTTATATTTGACTAGAATAGAACATTTTTGATTAATGAGTTTTCACCTGAAAAATATGGCATCTTAATTTTAGATTTTTTAACCCAAAAAATACAATTTTGATTAAAAAAGATATTAAAAATGGAGAATTTTGATTTAATTTTTTAACTAATAAATTTCTTTAAATTAGTTTGAAAAAAAAATTGATTAAAAAATATGGTGAGAGTCCAAATTTTAGGTTTTTCAAAAAAAATTAGCATTTTCTTGTAAACAATTTTTTTTCAGTTTCAAAATAGGAGAGATTTTCAAAAGTATGAATTATTTTTGTGTAAAAAAGTCATCACAGCACTCAATTTGCAAAAAAATCAGAGAAATTTGGATAAGACATTTTTATCTGAGAAACATGTAATCCTAATTGTTTGATTTTCTAAAAAGCATTTTTCTTCAAAACAACTATCACATTTATTTATTTGTTAAGAATTTCTTAACAAAATTTCTTAAAGAAATTTCTTAAATAAAATTCTCACAATTTTAATTTTAAATAAATAAAAAATTATTTCCCAATGCTTTACTTTTAAGCAATAAAAATCCAAAGCCTTTATTTTCGCAAAGATGTAAAATTTCACCTGAAAATATGTCAAGTGAATTTATATTGAAAAAATGTGAACATTTTGCCTCTATATGTATTCTCAAAATTACTCATTCAATAAGAAAGATGGAAAAGTGTGCAAACCTTTTTTTTCAAATAATTTTCACAAAATCATTCTAAAAATCAAAAATTGTTTGTTAGTTTTCAGCCGAAAACTCTGCAACAGTTTTGTAAGATTTCAAGATACTCAGAATATGTTTGTGATTGTTTGCAAAGACGGTGAAAAGTCCAAATTCTTGATTTTATTGAAAAAAAAATTCAGCTTACGAACCTTTTTTTTAAAGATGAGGAAAAGAACAAATTTTATTTTTTTCCAAATATCCTACTTTTACTTTTTACAAATTCTGATAAATTTTTATTTAGAAGAGAAACCTATTTCTCTCAATTATTTTTTTTTTTCCATTTAAGCAACCTTTTCCCTTTTTTACCTTAAAATTTTGACTTGACAAATCTGCAACTGTAGTTTGAATTTTTCAAAAAAAAATCAAATGAAATGCTGAACCTTTGATTTGATTCCAAAAATCAATTATTTCACTTTGTGAAAAAAGTTTAAAAATTTCAATTTTAATCCAAAAATTATTTTTTTTACTTTTATCTTTTTTCTTTAAAGATAAGAGAAATTTTATTTGATGAGATAATAATTTAGATTATTCAAAAAATCTTATATGTACTTTAAGATTTTTAATAAGATTTTAGAAAATTTTATTTGGTAAGAAAGATTAAGAACAACTTTTTTTTTTAATTCATACATTTTTCTCAGATTTTCTTTATTGCTAGAGGTAAAGGTAAAAAGTAAAAATTTTGATTTTGTTACAAAAATCTTTTTTTCCCTTTTGCATTTTTTTCTTTTAAAACAATTGTATTCGATAAGAAAGATTGAGAAAAACTCAAAAAAATTGTTTTTCTCATTTCATCAACTTTTTCACTTTTCCCCTTCAAGATTTTGACCAGACAAATCTGCATCTGTGGTTTGAATAAAAAAAAAAAGAAGCATTTTTTTTTTTAAAAAGATTCTCAGAATTTCTATTTTATTGATTGGAAAGATTCAGATTTTCAGATTTTTTTTGTTGTTTTATTATTTTTTTATTTGAAGAAATATAAGGTATTATCATTTTACTAATATTTTCACTTTGTGAAAAAAAATTAAAATTTAGATTTTATTCCATAAAATCTTATTTTTAGTTTTTACATTTTTTGTTTTAAAAATGTTCTTAGAAATTTTATTTGAAAAAAATCTATAAAATCTTTCCACAACAATTTTTTTTATTGTTTAAAAAGGTGGTGAAAAGTCAATTTTCTTTAATATTTTTCATAAGAAAGATTGAGAAAAACTTCACTTTTTCAAAATTTTAATTAGAATTCCAATTTTTCAAAAAAAAAATCAAAAAAGATTTTCAGGATTTTTTTGAAATGTTTAAAAAATTTAGCAAAATAATTTAATTGAGAATTTTCAGTAGATAAATATCTGCACTCTATATAGAATTTTGTAAATTATTCATTGGTTTTCTGGTCTCCAGATTTGTTTTGATGGAAAGATTTTGAAGTCCAAATTATGTTTTATTTGAAAAAAAAAAACTCATCATTTAAAAAATTTCACTGGACAAAAACATCATCAGAACTTTGCAAAAAAAAAATATATATATATATATATTTCTATCACTTCATTTAGAAACATGAAGAAAAGATAAAAATTTGATTTTTTTTCATTAATTCTTATTTTTTTTTCAGACCAAAGCATACATGTTTGAGACTAGCAATAGGCAGAAGACAGAAAGCAGAGATGGAGGTGGAGAAGAAGACCAACATACACAAAATTATGGTTTTGTAAAAACTAAAAAACTTCTAAACGACAAGAGAAATAAGAATTTTGTTGAAAAATGCTCTTTATTTAGTCAGCGCTCACTGTGTTGTTGAAATAGAAAACAATACAAGCAAACAATACCAAATAAAAATAACAGTGAGAAACTGTTGCTAAAACATGTTTCCTTTCCAAACAGAGACCATATCAACACATCTTCCAAACTTCAGGAAAGTTCACACAGTTCACATGTTGTGTTACTTCCTAATTTCCTATTCTATTAAAGCTTTCATTGAAGTATCCCATAGTAATGACTGCATTTAAAGTATGAGGTGGAAAAGTGCAATAACAGACGAGGTAAACAAAATGTTTACGAGAAGACAATGGGATGTCAGTCACTCCAAAACCAAAAATGTGAAAGTGCTCATAAAATATATTGCTAAGTGTCCGTCAAGTTTTAATTATAGGAGTGTGTTTAAAGTGACACATTAGTTATTTAAATCAGTGTTCCCAAAATCTGTTAAAGCCAAACGACATATTTAAAATAAAAAAACATCTATGGTGCATCACCAAACAAAAGGTGACTAAATGTAGCTTCTACGATATATTCTCAGAAACCTTTCTAATAGAGAAAAACTCCACATAGGTTTTTTTTTTTAATAAAAATAAAAAAATAAATAAAAAAAAATTTAAAAAGGTTGAATTTTCAACGGCCAAGTAAATCATCTGAATTTTGCAAAAACTTAAGATGGAATAAGGTCATTGATTGTCTACTTTCAATTACTTTAATCATTGCAAAACCTGGGCCTGTTTAGTTGAACACAACTCTGATAGACTCACAGGAACTGGAGGGACACAGATCTCCAACAGCTCAGTGTCTCTTTTCATTTTTTATACATATCTGGTAATTATTCTGCCTACAATGTCACTCAGACCTGCAGAGACAAAATATTTGCAGTATATTATATATATATTTAATTAAGATATATGGGATGTTTTCTATGACTGTGGTTGGAAATCACTGATTTAAACTTTCACTTTTGAACTCAAAACATGAAAAACACCAGTGTGAAATAAATTAAAAAAAAAAAAAGTAAAACAAAGGGAATTCCTGCGTCATCAGTCAATCATGGAATCAGACCAGAACACATAAACGCCGGTCATTAAATCTGATCCACTGAGACAATGGAGACACACCGACGTCCAGGACATCTGAAGTGCGTGTCTTCATCAGAGCAAAGTTGTAACGTTAAGGATTCACAGCTACATACATGTCACTCAGACACTTCGCTGAGGACGCACCACAAAACTTTTTCGTCAGATTTTAGTGGAGTTCCGATCATAAAGGATCGTCATACGACAATCCGCTGAGAACCAGTCTGTTAGTTTGAGCTTTGTGATGTATTTTTATCGTCCGAAGACAAAGTTTGTAGTGTGTCCCCAGCTACAGTGTCAAAAAGCAGCCTACATTATGACTTAGAGAGAGGTAGAGTACGACTGAAACACAAGCAAATACTGAAGTCTTAACAGAAACTTCCGCGAGGAGGATAAACGTGGAACATTTGGAAAAAAATTTCTATAATTAAAATGACAATTAAATAGAGAACTTCCCACTGATATTTTCCAAACACTTCATTTCCCATTCCCATTACAGGCCGTGGCATCAGCATTCTGCTTATTAAAATAGAAGAAATAATTGAGCTGCAACGCCATCTAGTGACTTTTACTTTACTGTACAGTCATTTATCCCCAAAACTATTCTTAAGGTGGATAAAAACCTGATATCGATTCTTAAAGATATTACATAAAAAGACTCACATCAGGCTAATATTATTCAACATCCCTAAAATGTGTTAACATTATGAACCAACTCAGGCACATTATTCAAAATGATGATGTAATCTGCTTCGTCATCATCATCATCATCATTGTTATTATTGAATCTCAGGGTCATCGTTGGTCCTAGTTTGGGGTCACAGGCTCCGCCGTGTCAGGAGCAGGGACAGTTCTGAGGAGCGGTCGTCATCGTGGACGACCAGGCGTTTCATCCTCATCACTGATTGGTCGGGGGACGACCGCTGAGGCTTCAGGAAGAGCTCCATTACAGCGAGAACTTCCACGGAGGACTGGGCCAAGAGGCAGTTCTCATCAGGGACACGGCCTCTGGTTCTCACTCGGTGTTGGACTTTAGGACAGTTGGTGTGCAGTCTGTGAACGTCCTGTGGGAGACAGGGACAGGGGTGAGTTGAGGGGTGAGGAGACTTCAGAGGTTTTTTCAGCTGGAGCTACAAACAAAGAACTATCTTCACTCAGTGTCTTCAGGCGTCATATTTTGAAATTTACTGCTGCAGAAGAAAAACATTTTTAACCACTCAGAAAAAAGTCACAATTTTTTATTGAATTTTTAAACTAAACTTTTAAATAACTATATTTTTGTATCAATAGTTTTACATACATCAGGGGTCTCAAACTCAAATAAGTTAAGGGCCACCACCAGGCCAGCTTTCAGTGTTCAATACAAATTAAAAAAATAAAAAATAAAAAAAAATAAAAAAATCAGTTTCAGATAGGTTCTGTGTAATACAACACTGAACCAGAGGGAGGCAGTGGACCAGGGTTTGATAACTATAGAATTTACCATAAAATGTGGAGAACAAATCTATAAAACATTATTATGAAATTCAACTTTCACATCAAGGTGGGGGCCGCAAAATATCATTACACGGGCCGCAAATGGCCCACGGGCCGCAAGTTTGAGAATTGATAGACTTTATTAATAATCCCGCCATGTGGATTAGTCACAAATAAAAACAGCTGGGAGACAGTGACACCTACCTGCAGTTATTGGACTTTTCTTTCCATTTTTGAATTTTTTTTTACTTTTTGACAGCTCTACGTTTTTAAAAAAACATTTGCTGTTTGTTGTTTACCTGAGAGGATGTGCAGGCCATGTGGGCTGCACTGGAGTCGGCACCGCAGAGCTGGGGCTCATCAACATGGCACTGTAGATGTTTGCTGCCACCACCAGGATGCAGAGCAGGATGGGCCCGATGATGGCGCCCTCCAGACCCAGATAGTAGGCTCCACCAGCCACAGCCAGACCAGTGAGGTACGGATGTCCGCCCCTGGAGACAGAACCACAAGAAGACAGTTTGATGAAGTGGATGGAACGCTGATCTTCATGAATCGTTTGGAAAATGGAGATAAACCTACCCAGAAATGTCGGAGTAAATGGCCGTGTCCACAAAATACGTGGGCAGCAGGTGAAAGATCAGCAGCAGCACGGCCTTCACGCCTTCGCCCTGGGCCAACCACAGGTCACACACGGCCGGAACCGCAGCCCAGTAAGTTCCCAGGAACGGCACGGCTCCCAGTGTAGCTGCTAAAGCTTCAGACCAGCAGGGGGCGATACAGAAGAATTTTTGTTTTTTGGATTTTTCATTATTTTATCACATAATTTTCATTATTGTTAAACAAAAATGTATAATTTCTAGCCTTAAATGGGATATAAAAGTAAATATATTAAAAAAGGAAAAGAATTGCAACATATATGCACAGTGCTATGGGTAAAAAAAAAACGCAAATCGAAAAATACCCGCCTGACTGTACGTCGGCGCAAACATCAACAGTGCCCTCCAGTGTCTAAATTAACTCACTACACTACACAAAGAAAAATGTGTCACAGAAAAAAAGTTTAATTTTATCTTGTGTATATTGTTATATATTTTATTTTGTTTATATTTTGTTAATATTTACTTTATATCTATCTCGCCTCCACTTTGTTATTTTTCCCATCATGCAGTGGGTCATGTGACGCATCTACTACGATAAGAGCAGGATCAGAGCAGGTGTGGAGGACTGACCAGAAGGAATGAAGACGATGCTGATGCCGAAGATGGTGTGAGTGAGCCAGGTGTAGAGGCCGTAGAAGGCGGCCATCTTTAGAGAGGCATCGAAGACTCCTCTAGGATGGAAACACAGAGAGCAGAGTTCAAATCTTCTCCTCCAGTTTCTGGATCTGATCCTGACAACATCTCGTCGTGTTGATGCTCACCTGATGGCCTCCTCCACTGACTGGCCTATGATATTGGAGGAGGGTCCAGGCTGGGACAGAGGGGTCAGACTGATCACCCACTTGACTGGTTTGTAATTTTCACCACTGGAGCTCAGCAGGTAGAAGAGAGTGGTGAGGAAGATCACCTGCAGACACAGAGGAAAAGATGTGAGGAACCAGAAAGTTCTCCCTCCTATAGACAGAAGATCGAGTCCCACTGCAGTTTTTCAGGTCTCTCACCAGACTTAGTGCAAAGTTGAGCAGAGCCGTGCCGCTGTGGAACAAGACGGTGAACAGAGTGGTCGTGGTTGAGATGAGGAGACCGACGTTCCTGCTCATCACCACCCACAGGGATTCCAGGATCTACGAAACAAAAACACTTTTTAAACATAACTGTGAGGTCATTAAGTTATTGTAAAATTAACCATTGACATTAAAGCAATATTTTTCATTTGTTCATTTTTCCTTTCCTCAACTCAAAGTCAGGCCCGCAGGCCAAATCTGGTCCAGAGTTTAGTTTTATTTGGCCCACATGGTCCTGTTCAATTTGAGCTAGACCACCAGTATAAAGACCAGTATTATGGAGGAATATGTAGTATGAGCATTGTATGCATTATGAAACATGTTTGGTTGTTTAAGTAGTGACCTGAAAAGAAATTTACATTAAAAGAAGTGAAAAAACTACAGATAAAAAGATAGAATAAGAAAGAAATAAAATAAATAATAATTATAATAATAATAAAATAAAGGTGATTTATTTCAAATTCAATTGCTCATGTATTTATAATATAATAGCCTTTAGTTTACCAAAGATTGTTCCATAAAAAAGCAAATTAAATTAAATTAAATTACAAAGGTATAAGAAAAAAGATGAGCGATTGTTGTCACTTTATTATTATCATTTTTATTCTTGTCACTTTTTTTATTAATTTCAATAATTTTGTGGTGAATTGGACTTTGACAACTTCGTCTTAATGCTTTTGACAGTCATGTGTAACTAGTAACAATTCCAGAAGAGGGCAGTATACACCATGGGTGAGAGTTTTTCTCATGTCCACATGGACACTGGACAAAATAATGTCCGTCCTTTTTTATTTTTCTGGTCTGTTCATGATTAATTATTAACCTCCCCTGCTTGCTATGCATTGTGGGAAAAACAGAGTCCCTGGAGAAACACAGCGAAGGTTCAAAGACCAGGAGACAAATCAGAAAACTACTAACTAAGTACTAACTAACTTTTCCTTGTACTATTTTTTACAACATATACAGGAGTTTTAAAGAAAACAGCTTTATCACTGACTTAGCACAGTGTGTGTGTGTGTGTGTTTGTGTGTGTGTGTGTGTGTGTGTGAGTGTGTGTGAGTCAGAGATACTAACATAGTCCCACACCCATACTTACAGACAGCAGGGTCTCAATGTTGTCCTGCAGAAAGGAGGCAATGTCCTTCCAGTCCAAGATGTCCACCAGCCAGCTTTTCTGTCTCTGGATCTTGTGACCACGGTGGCGATCAGAGTGGGTGACATTCTGAACAGGAAGTCAACATTTGTCATTGACATACCTGTCATATACTAACAGACTGGACTGGACAGAGTCTTCAACCCTACCTTGACAAACCAGGAGTGGTACAGCCGGTCCCAGAGCTCCAGAACCTGTTTTTCAATGATGGCCGTGTTGTTTACTTTGTCTCCTAACATCTTATGAAGCTGCAGAGAGAACAGGGGACACAGACACAGGTTGGACAACATGTTTTTGAACCTTCTTGATACAATGGAGACCCAACATACGAACTCCCTGATCTAAGAGTAAACAACTTCTTCTTCTCCTTTCGGGTTGTCCCCTTTTTCAGGGGTTGACACAGCGAGTCAACAATTTCCATTTCCTCCTGTCCTCTGTATCTTCTACTCTACCTCCATGTCCTCCCTCACTGCATTCATCAATCTCCTCCTTCACTTTCCTCTGAATCTCCTACCTGGTGGCTCCATCTCTAGTATGTATTTTATCTGAAATAAAAAATATATTATATTAAGCTTAGGTCGTTCAAAATTCAATGACTGCACAAAACAAAAAAATGTTTTTATATTATAAATTCTACATTACAGTATGTGGGGAGAAAGAAATGTATAGAAAATAAATACAGGGTCATCAGAGAAAAACAAAATCTTGGCTTGTCCCTTTGTCAGGGGTTGACAAAGCAAGTCAACAATTTCCAATTCCTCCTGTCCTCTGTATCTTCTACTCTACTTCCATGTCCTCCTTCACTGCATCCATCACTCTCCTCTTTGTCTCCTACCTGGTAGCTCCATCTCTAGGATCATTCTTCTACCAATGTCTCCACTGTCCCTCCTCTGAACATGTCCAAACCATCTCAATCTGTCTTCTCTAGCTTTTTCTCCAAACCTTCCTGTCTGTGTTGTCCCTGTGTTGTCCAGCTCTGTCTCCTGTCTTCTGTCTACTCCTAATGTCTCTAGTCCATCCATCATTGCTGGTCTCACCACTGTCCTGTAAATAGTCCTGACTCTTTTCTCCAGTTGTCCCATCCTGACTCCACTCTATTCTTCTCCTCAGTCTCTTCCACAGTCTCCACTGCTCTGAACAGTTGATCCTCAGTATCTAAACTCCTCCACCTTCTCCACCTCTGCTCCTTGTAACCTCACCACTCCACTGTTCTCCCTTTCATTCACACATGTCCTCTGTCTTGCTACAACTGTCCTTCATTCCTCTTCTCTTCAGTCCAAACCTCCACCTCTGTAGGTTCTCTTCTAGTTGTCGTCTCTCACTGCAGATCACAATATCATCTAGAGAATCATCAACAAATTAACTACTTTTTTTGTTATTTATATAAAAATAACAATAAAGTTCTGGTGAATCAGGTCATCAGTGCTGCTGCAGAACATCCTCACGCTCCAGTCTGGTTGCTCCACTGTATTTCTGAGGTGAACGTCGTTCTTCTCACCCTCTGTGTTATCCATTCTCTCCCGTGTTGATAAACATTAGTGGCGGCTGAATTCATGGCCTTCTGGATCACACGCGCCTCTGGGAGCCAACTGCAGCACAGCAGTGTTTATTAAAAAACTGAAACATGTAAAAAAAAAAAAGGTTGACGAGACTTGACGTACTTGGCCCATTCTGGATGGTTGGACACAGTCTCGTTGATGAGATTACTGGTGACCTCAATGATCTGGACGCTCTCATGATGAACCTAGAAGAGGGAAAAAAATGTTTTTTTTTCCGTTGCTGCTAAAACACAATGAGGTCAATGAAAAAAAAAAAAAAAAAAAATATTACCATAGCTGTGAGCAGCAGGGCCATCAGAAGAGTTCCTGTGACCAGGATGAAGATGATGAAGATGCTGATGATCTTATCCAGAGATCGCTCCAGGCCTATGATCATCTGCACAGAGAGGAGGAGTGAGGCGACACAGAGAGGAGGAGTGAGGAGACACAGAGAGGAGGAGTGAGGAGAGTGAAAGGAACAAAGTCAATTCAACTGTGAAGGGAATGGAAACACAAAGAGAAACAAAGAGAAACCTGAGTTCGTCTGTGATTCGACCATTTTGGATCTAAAATCTTTCCTTTTTCTGCTCTGAGGAGAAACAAGCGTCAAATACATCTGTGTTTTTCTGTTTTTCTCAGGCCAAGAAACGTCTTTAATCTGCAGTCCTTAACCCAGGTTTCTCAATGATCCAGAAGGACTGTATTCAATTAGAAGGTCTGAGGTCCATAAAGGTCTTGTCATGTGATATTTTGTTAAAATCATATTAGAGGTTGTTAGTGACCAGCCTTCTCTCAAGGGACTTAACATCACATGGACGGTGATATAATGAGGGAAAAGTTGCTCCATATTTTAGTAACAAAATAGATCAAATTTGTAAAATTGCATTAACGATAAAGATAATTTAATCTTTAAACCTTTTTTTGCGCCACAGACCAGTCGTTAAGCTGTGGCAGATAAATATCCCTTAATAAAATTAAATTTCTCGTGTTCTGAAATATTTTCCTACCTATAAAATCTTCCTACCCCAATTAACTGTGCATGAGGATTTCTCAAATGCACACAGCCTATAACTTTCTGCTACCAGACCGGTATAAAAAGTTAGAATCTTGTATCAATGACTCTGCGTCATTGTGAGTTTATTGTTGTTGTCTTCACTGAGAAAATATTTCCTAATCAAATATAGTTGCATTATTGATGATGGAATCCTAGCCATTCTAT